>JAJMEC010000061.1:44429-102962 GCA_030573955.1 Yamadazyma triangularis | reverse complement strand
TTGCATAAACTACAGATTCTATTCTGATATGATCTCTAGAAAATACAATATCTTACTACACAGGAACCAAAACCCAAAAACTTAGCCAATATTACCACAAAAATTCAAACAAACACTTCTTTACATTAAAACTGCTTTATTAAATAGTTACTTTTTCAAGGTATTGAAACCCCCATCCTCATACTCTTCCTCTATATCCTCCACCAATTTTGCATCTTGTCATCACTATTATTTTGCCCGCGAATTTCTCTCCCTGTATTTATAGAAGACGTAATTCAATTGTTTTTGTTTGTTCCTTATATTTAATTACATCATGGTTAAAGATACAACATATTATGATATATTAGGAGTGGAAGTAACAGCCACTGATGTTGAATTGAAGAAAGCTTACAGAAAACAAGCAATTAAACTTCATCCGGATAAGAATGCTAATGATCCTGATGCTGCCAAAAAGTTTCAAGAATTAGGTGAAGCTTATGGGATATTAAAAGAAAAAGATAAAAGAGAGTTATATGATGAATTGGGTAAAGATGGAATGGAGGAAAAGAAACAAGCTGGTGAAGCAGCTGATATTGACCCTAGTGAATTTTTCACCATGATCTTTGGTGGTGATAGTTTCAAAGATTGGATTGGTGAATTGTCAATGTTAAATGATTTAAGTAAAGCTGCTGAAGTATTAGAAGAAGATCAAAGTGATAAGGCTCAAGTGGAAGAAGAAAACTCTGGGGCAACTGGGGCAACTGGGGCAACCGCTGGAGAGACCACAGCAAGTTCAACCGTTGATGGTGATACCTTAAATACTGATGTTTCAGAATTGGCTATTAGAGATAAACCTTCATCAACTACGGCCACAACCAATTCCAATAAAAAAGATGATTTATTAACCACAGAAGGAATTAACAAGAAAAAGAAACAAAAGATTTCTCAAGAACAAAGAGAAGAATTATTAAGATTGAATGATGAAACCAAGAAAGCTAAGGAACAACGAGTTGAAGATTTAACTAAAAACTTAATGAGTAGACTTGAAAAATATGAATCAGCATCAAAAAATAGCGACGCCATGAAACAATTCCAATCAAAATTAAATGAAGAATTAGAAGATTTAAAGATTGAAAGTTTTGGTATCGAATTATTACATCTTATTGGGAAAATTTATAAGGATCAAGCTCATGCTAGATTACATTCATCCAAAACTTTTGGGGTATCTAAATTATTTACTAGTGCCAAAAGTACTGCTAATACCATGAAGAATGGTATATCTATTTTAAAAACGGCAATGGATGCTCAAGCTTCAATGGAAGATATGGTTAAAGAACAAGAAGAATTACAAGCCATTGTTGATGCTGGTGGTGAATTAAGTGATCTTGAAAAAGCCAGACAAGTTGAAATGGAGCGGTTAATTACCGGGAAATTTTTGGCCACGGCTTGGGCTTCAACTAAATTCGAAGTTACTGGAGTATTGAATAAAGTTTGTAATAAGATTTTGAATGATAAATCATTGGGGAGAAAGGAAAGAAATTCTCGGGCTAAAGCTTTATTATTCATTGGTGAACAAATGTTAAAAGTTGAAAGATCACCCGAAGAAGATGAAGATGCCCGGATATTTGAAGAAATGATGGCAGAAGCAAGTTCAAAGAATCAAAAGAAGAATAAATCTACTCTTAATGAAAGAGACTTTGAAATGTATATGCAGAACTTGGCAGATGAGAATGATGATGACGTAGAAGTCGTTGAAGTTGATACATCCAAGAAATAAACTAAATATTAACCATTAGAATTCTATTTATATATATATATATGACATTTAATTGATAGTTTTAAGTCCCGGTATTAAAAAAAAAACAAAGTCGTGTCCTTGTCCAGCAAAGACATTTTCAAGGGCGCACAAAATTTTAATCATCCATTCATCGATTTTCTTTTATAATATTAATTACCAATCTTTTATCAAAATAGAAATCAAATCAAAATCATAATCATGGCCGGTAAAACTGATGTGTTAAAGTTGTACAAACAGTTGTTAAATAAATCATACAAGTTTGATAACTATAACTTTAGAGAGTTTAGTAAACGGAAGGTTAGAGATTCATTTAGAAGCAACCAAAATCTTCAAGAAAGTGAAAAGATAACCGAATTTTACAATACCGGAATTGATGAATTAGCTAGATTGACAAGACAAACTTCCGTTTCTCAAATGTATACATTTGATAAGTTAGTGGTGGAACCATTGAAGAAACATCATTAATTTGATTACCTTTTATCTACTTATGGATTGAGCAGATAATAGAATCGTAACTTGTATGTTCGAGTAAAGCATTGTTTGTCAATAGTTCGGATTTGTATATAGTTTTTTAACAATATTGAAATATAAATTATGAATGTATGCAATTTAATCTTTTAAGAATTGTAAAAGGAAGCGAATCAAAGTTGTGACACTTTTACTATTGGTTATAATCTTTCAAGTGCTCGTAATACAAAATAGCCGTTTTAATCAATATTACATAAACGGACAAGAATAAAAAAAGAAAAAAAAAAAAAAGGGAAGAAAAAAAAAAAAAAAAAAAAAAAAAAAGGAAAAAAAAAAAAAAAAAAAAAAAAATTGTTGGCCCAGAAATGTGGTTTGACATATGTCAACGATCTTGGAATTTCAAAAAAAATTATGTCAAACTACAACATTGACACATTTTAGTTACTTGAGAAGTTTTTTGTATCAACTGCCGAGAGAGAGAGAGAAGTAAAAAAAAAAAAAGGATAAAAAAGGAACAGTATAGATGACAAGACTGTTTCAGATTCCATTTTAAGATTTGAATCAAAGGCCTAGGCCAGTAATTTCCCGAGGATAAATCAGTAAAAACTATTGAACTAAACCAATGACAGCCCTTAAAAGTCTAACAATAAAAAAGTTTTTTTATGTAACGCAAAGGCGCTATTGTTTCATGCATATTTTTGTAATGATTAATCTGATAATTTTATTTTTCCGGAAATAAGGAGAGCTTTGCTGCTAAAAAAAGCACAAACCATAGAATTTTGGTTTGGAGCTTTTAGTAGATAATTAACGTTGTTAACTTAAAACATACATTTTCGGAAATAATTAGCCTATTATATTGTTCATTGGTAAATCCGGTCTAATGAATCAAAATCAAAATCAAAATCTAGCCACTAACTGGTGTTGTAATTTTGAAAAATTTTAACCTTGAATAACAACGAATTACATCCATAAAGTAAAACTTTAATAAGGTGGGTATTTATTGTGGTGAAATTTCCTTTCTTTCGTTCTGGGTTTTTTTTTTTATATATTTCATTTTATTTCATTTTATTTTATTTAATCTACCTGTTACATTATGAAGATTTACTTCTTAATCTGGTTTATTGTTACCTATGCAGCAGCAGCAGAAAAGATAGAAAGACCTGATATATATTCTTCATATGGTGTAGCCTTTCATGCCTGTGGTGATGCTATGAGTGAAATAGGTCAGGTTTGTCCAGAGGGACATCATGGAAGGAATCTTGATGAAGTTTATTCATGTTATTGTGGAACTGATGCAGGGTTTGGAACTCTAGCTGATTGTTTCGTACAGGGATATGATAACAATACTGAAATAATTGATACCTTTATTGATCTTTGTAAAGAAAATGCTAATATTAGTATGAGCCATGAACAATTTTGGAAGAATTATTCCAGAACCGTGGATTTACAACAAGAGCCTCCCAAAAAACAGGAAGATAAAGGAAAACATGGAAAACATGGAAAACATGGAAAGCATGGAAAAACAGATTTACTAGAACATCCTTATGAAATGGATTGGGATTATTTTAATAATGTTAGAATCTATAATTATTATGATGAATTTAATAAAAATTGGTCTATATATTATGGAAGTGCATTGATGGGTTATTTTTTGGTTATTATTATTATCTCAGCTATCACCAATTGGACTCTTCATTTATTTCCCTCAATAACTAAACATTTTGCTGGTCATTATTCTAATGCCTGGAGAAGATACTTTACTTTAAGAGCTACTCATGGTAGAAGAAAAACAAGTGCTTGGGGAATTGGGTTTATAATGCCTTCTAGATTCGAATCGGTTGTTATTTTCTTCTTTTTCTTCCTCACGGCATTGTTCTCTGGTATTGATATCAAAGTTGATCCTGGTCATGTTATGGAACCTGCTAGTGATTCCCTTAGCTCCATGGTTGCAAAAAGAACTGGGATTATTGCTGGATTTGTCTTCCCATTGCTTGTTTTATTTGCTGGCCGTAACAATTTTGTACAATGGGTAACTCGTTGGAATTTTGCAACTTATATCACTTATCATAGATGGGTTGCAAGAGCTTGCACTTTGTTAATTATTGTTCATGCTATAACATTTTCTATCTCTGATAGTATCAGTGGAAGGTACTATAGAAGAATGAAGGAAGAATTTATGATTTGGGGAACAGTCGGATGTATTTGTGGGGGATTTATTCTTGTTCAAGGTCTTTTATATTTCAGAAGAAAGAGTTATGAATTATTTTTAATATTGCATATTTTATTGGCCTTCTTTTTTATTTTAGGTGGTTATTATCATACAATAGATATGGGTTATGGTATATTTTATCTTGCTACTTTTGCTGCTTGGGCTTTTGATAGAGTTATAAGAATTGCTAGGATTTTAACTTTTGGTGCTCCTAAAGCTAGTGTTACTTTATTAGCTGAAGAAACATTAAGGGTAGTCATTCCTAAACCTAAATACTGGAAGGCCACCCCAGGTGGACATGCTTTCATTCATTTCTTAAGACCAGCATGCTTTTGGCAATCTCATCCATTCACTTTTACTGATGCTTCAGAGGATGGAAATGCTATTATTATGTATATCAAATTGAAAGGTGGTGTTACTAATAGTGTTTATAAACATTTGATAAACATGCCTGGAAAACTGTCCAGCATTAGAGTTTTAGTTGAAGGTCCCTATGGGGAAGCTTCCTCAGCAAAAGTTTATAAAAATGCTATTTTTGTTGCTGGAGGAAATGGTATTCCTGGTATTTATTCAGAATGTATTGACATAGCTAGAAGAAAGAAGTCTGATACTCCTAGATTGAAGTTAATTTGGGTTATAAGAGAATGGAGAACATTATCTTGGTTCTATAAAGAATTAAAGAAGTTAAATGAGGTAGATATTGATACTACTATTTATGTTACGAGACCAGAGATTGTTAACGGCTTAGATAATTTTGTCTCTGATACAGAAGTTCTGGATTCATCTTCATCTTTGGGAGATAAACATCAAACCGTTAAGGAAGTAATTGTTGATGAAGAAAAGAATGATGAACTCGATGATGATAAGTTAAAAGGAAAAGAAAGCCCTTCAAATGGATCAGTGGTTGAAAACATTAAACAAGATTTGAATCACATTATTTTTGAAGAAGGTAGACCTGATATTGAAGATTATGTTAAGCAAGAAATTGTCAACACAGATGGATCTTTAGCTTTCGTTACTTGTGGTCATCCAGTAATGGTTGATGACATTAGATATTCTATTGCTTCAAATTTAAACCACTCTAAACATCGTATAGAATTCTTTGAACAATTACAGGTTTGGGCTTAATTTATTTTGATATTTCAACTTATATAAATTTCGATACAATATATTAATTTAATTTTTAAGTTACAAGTTACTTCTATATTGGAGAACAAAAAGTTGTAGAAAATGGATGCAAAAATTAAAAAAAAAAAGTGTTACCGACCTCGGTGAGGATCGAACTCACGATCTTGAGATTAACAGTCTCACGCCTTAACCAGCTTGGCCACGAAGTCTACGAATAGTGCTTAAGTTTTGGATTTAGGTCTATGGATGAATCTGAATAGGTTTATGAAAGTTTGAATAACCGTTCAAACAAATTCTAAACCTACATAGTAATTCTGAAGTGTATCGTAGAACTGACACAAATACCTCACTCTTTTTAAGTACAATAACTCAAAATTATAGACATAGATACCTAATAAATATTAAATGAAAAATTGAAATTCAAAATGAAAATTTGATATAATGCTACTATATAATGACTTAAATTATTTACTTAGAATGAAAATGTCATTCTATCCAAATCTGGAACTACCAATAAAGTTTCAGATCCATTCTTTACTGAAATGTCCATTGGTAACTCTTTAGTATCATTGGATTTAATAAAAATTTTCGGTAACGGTAGCTTTCCCGCTGTTAATGGTATAAGCATGAGTTTAAATTTATTTAAAGTATAATTGGAGTTTAGCTCCACGGTAAAATTCTTCTTTGCAAATCCCGACAATAACCAGTTTTCATCATTAGCCATATTAAGAAGAAATTCTTTTTCATTATTACCCATATTACCTTCAAGAGTCGTTTCATCTATTGTAGATGATTCTGCTATTATTGATATATCTCCATTTCCAGATTGATCATTCTGCTTTAATGACCATTTAGTCGTTGATTCTACTTTCAATTCCATACTAATAGGTTCACCAACTAAATAATGTGACTTTCTCTCATAGTCGAATTCAACAAGTTGTAAAATATCAATGTTTGGAGGTGGTACCCCAATAGATAGCTTTCTCAATTGACCGACATCAGGCTCAGCAATATGATCTTCATTAAGACAATTTGATAGAATATTCTTCAATGTGACCCTTTCAGACTCTTCAACTATGTTGATGAAATGGTCTATAATTTCCATGGTTTTAGTTGATAAAATGACTTTAACCTTATTATACATTATATAGGCCTGAATGTCAAAATATAAATGCTTGGATACCATTTTTTTAAATAATAAGAAGTAATTTCTACGGATCAGATCCGGGAAAGATTTCAAAAGCTTTTGTTCCAAAATTCCCAAACATTCTTCATGTAAACTCGAATATTCTACCAGAAATAAGAAATTCTTCTCTGAACCTACCTTATTTCTTTCTTTAGGAATGATTCTGTAGAAAGACGAATAAGACTGTTCATCAAACACAACCATATTTTTGGGGGTACTTCGAGGATATTCAATTGAATAATTATTATCGTCACTAGTAAAGTCACAGGAGACTAATTTTAAAGGATATTTTGGATCTGACGATCCAATTTGGAATCTTGAAAATATAGAATTGGCCTTGAAGATATCTTGCACAGAGACAGAAACCGCTAAGCTGGTATCTACTTCAGCACTTGTAAAATAGCTGTACAGATCAGATCCACATTTGTAGGAAATATTTGTTTGCATGGAAACAATTTTCTCATCTCCAGAATAATCATAAGGGACAAGTAAAGAATAAGTTTCACCTCTTTTTAAAGAAGGAAGTGAAAGTTTCATTTCAGAGTGATGGATTGTCAAGCCTTCAATTTCGGAGGAGATATCAAATTTTATACTCTCAATATCTGATTTTCCATTGGTTATTTTTAAAATTAATGAATTATGACCCAAGTCAACCTTTTGAGGATATATTATTTCACCATAAAAACTTTCAATATCAGGATAATAATGAATATTGCTAGTGAAATTTTCAGGAATTATTTGGGAATTATTTACCAAAGAATCATTAATGATTGAATTTTGTTTACTCATAATCGTAACCATGTTATTATCATAGTTATGTTTATATTCCTGAGAAAAATCATGAATTAAACTTAGTTTATCACTAATTTCAACGATTAATTTGATTGGTTTAAAAGCTCCATCCGAATAGACATTCGAAAACAATTTAGCTCGTTGTGACTCATTCTTACTTATGAAAACATCATAATCACTAAATATCAATCCATCAGATAATTCTAGCTTTATAGACTTGAAAGTGAAATCTATATCATATAAGTTTGACCAATCTAAGCCAATATAATACTTATCATAATCAGATTCTTTATGTTTAAATATGAAGGGATGTAATTTAATACCGAACAACTTGTCGATATTTCTTTCAACCCTATTTGGTAAACTATTGGACGACTCTATAATTTTTTTAAATAATTTTTCAACTTTTTTGGAAGACTTCGTTAATTTGTAGTTATTTATATCGACTTTATTAGAATTAAAACTTAAGTTGGAAAATAATTCAAAATATGTCAGGAAATACAATGAATCATTATTTATATCCAACTTTTCAACACAATCAATATATATCTCTAATAAGACACCTCCCATAAATGTCCAACCATTAGATATGAAAAATCGATATGAATCTTGTAAAATATTTAATGATTCTTTGTAGTTCTTTCGTTGATAGTTGAGTAATGCCAAGTCAATACTTAACACATCAATTGTTTTAGACCGGCCTGATCTAACAAAGTCTTGGATAATGAATTCAGTTAATTTTTCAAAACAATTTAAAAAGTTTTCTTCAGAATCCAAAATTTTAATCAACCCTTGGTTATCAAGACTTATAGGTTGATGGTCATTATCATCCAAAGAAACTTCACTCAACATTTCATTGAACCCATAAACAGAATAGCCTTTAAGATGGCCTAATTTACTCAAATTAGATCTTTGAAGTAATTTAAGTTCACCTCTGAAATCAAAAATATTACTGAGATCTACTTCTGTATTCACTTCCGAGTTGAAAATATTCACAATTAAAGGCAAATTGGTGTAATAGTCAATTAATATAAAAGACAATTCAATTACTTGATCTTTAAATATGAAAGATAAATCACTCAAAAACATAATTAAGTGTTGAAATAGGTCAGCTATTTTCAAGGCTTTAATAGACAATAAAGGTTCATTTTTAATTGTGGATATTAGCAAGTCTATCTTTTTGGAAAAAAGAAAACATTTAACATTGAAAAGATTAATTGAAGTTTCACCGCTGAATAATTCTTTAATGTCAATTTTGAATAAATCAGCAATATTGAAATTTGACAAATCCAATTGAGGCAACTTTTGTGAAAAAAGGTTGTTATTAGCTTGATGAAAATCGTTCAAGTCAATTGACACTTTATTATAAATGGCCAAGGAATCTTGGAATAAAAATAACTTATTAAAAAGGTCAGCCTTGTCTAATTCTAGATTTAGAAAAGATAAATCCACACCATTTTTAGGTAAAGAAAGTTTATGATTTAAAGTTTGAAACCGATTTGTAAATGCTAATAGTATCAATTCTTTCAATGACGCAATCAAATGACTATAGGTTTCCAATTTATTCAATTCATTATCATTAGAATCCTTTAATCGGAAACATCGATCTATATCATCAGAAAGCTGGATACCAACTTCAGCCAAGTACTTACCATCTTTTTCAAAGTCCGTCTTCAACTTATTGTATATATTTGTTTTGATAAGATGATAGTTTTTATCTTTAGCATGCAAAGGAACATAAAGTACAATTAACCACTCGCATTGAGTATTCCGAACCAAATGCCGTAACCATTCCTTAATTAATGGTCTGACTTGAGACTTATAAATATCTATACTTTCACATTGGATAAACATTAACCGTGTAAGTACATCATCATCAAGGACCTTGCTTCTCTTGGGAACTTCTTCAACTAAATTAACCGGAAGCTTTGGTATAGACTTTAGATTTGAATTATGAGCCGGTGATTTCCAATGTAGATTTGTTAATGGAAGTTTAGTCTCTATACTCGGCTGAATTAACTTAAACACATCGAAGGGATCATAGTACCCTATCTTCAATGTTGTTGATACTTCCAAGTCTTGTATAGCCATTAACCGTCAGAAAAACTAAAGAAATGGAAACGACGCGAAGATAAGGCTGAAAAGATATAAGACTAAGAAATAGTGAAATAACACTAAGAAAGAGATGATAGTGAAATAACACTAAGAAAGAGATAATAGTGAAACAAACTAAAAATATATCAACGTAAACAGTAATAAAAAGTGTCGTAGCTTATTTTTTTCTTTTCTTTCTTTTTTTTGTTTTTATTTTCCTTTTTTTTTTTTTCCCTTTGAAACAATAGTAATTTTAGGTCCAGCTCTAAAATGCAAAACTAACTTCATAATCAGCAGACACTGGTCTATGATCACTCATATAAAAGTCAAACCAGCTTTGTAAAATGGCAAAGTTTTTAATTTTGATATTATATCTTTCATGGAAATTCCAATTATAATAGTTATTATCAGGAACATCACTAATTGGAGTTTGATCATTACCGTTTTGCGAAAAGTAAGGTGACCAAATATAGTCTATAATGGTATTAACTTCATCATGTTTATCAAACCCAGTGAAAGTGGAAGAATAACCATAATGATGTAATTCATCTATTAATGTTCTACTGTCTTTAAATCCCAGTTTTTTCAAGATATGATAAGGTTCATCAGTAGGTTGAGTGTTGAAATCTCCACATAAGAATGAGGGATAGTTATTATAACCTTCCATCTTATCAACAATTAATTTGGAGCTTTCTCTTCTTGCTTTTATACCTCTATGATCAAAGTGGGTATTGAAAAAGTTCAATTTAACCAAAGGATCTACTTTAGATTGTAATGTTACCATAGTGACAATTCTTTCCAAAGCGGCATCCCATCCCACACTGGGGGTATCAGGAGTTTCACTCAACCAGAAAGTTTTGCTTTCAATTTGTAACCATTCACTTTTCTTGAATAATATGGGAGCATACTCTCCTTTAGTTTCACCATCAGTTCTTCCTACACCATAGTAAGTCCAATCACTTGACTTATTTTCATCATTTAAATTGTAAAGAATATCCTCTAATTGGTTGTGCAATACTTCTTGTAAACACACAATATTACCACCATCATTAAACGTATTATATTGTATAGATGAGGTTACCAATTGCTTCCGTTTCTCCCAAAGCTTTTCACCCACATCTCTTTGACCTCGGTTATCATTTCTGATATTGTTAGTATACATTCTTAGCTTTAATGGTCCCAAAAATGGGGTATGGAAATCTTGTCTAACAATCCCCTGATTAAAGTAAGAAGCAAGCAATACTCCAATACCTATCATAGTAGTTAATGCTATGACGATTTTTACCATCTTTTTTTTAGAGCTAACCACTCCATGTTTATGAACTAAAGGAGTAGTTTCTGTATCTGACATAATTGTTGTTATATAAACGATTGAATGTTGGCAATAAAAGGAAAATATCAATTTCAGAAACGTAAGGGGTTCTACTCGTGGGGTAAGTGTCGTGCACTGTGAGGATTGTGGGCTCAGAGTATTATCATTGTTTTAGAGGTTAGGTGTTTGTGCATTGACTAATACAGGTGATTTGGAGGCAGAGTTGTTGATGTAGTAGTTAATGTATGATTTAGGGAAATGTTCAGAGTTGGGCTTAGGAAGTGTTCAGTATTTGACTTTGGAAGTGTTCAGTATTGGACTCAGGAAGTGTTCAGTATTGGACTTAGAAAGTGTTCATATAACTCTGTCTTCTGGCTCCAATTGTCCACAGAAAACACATGTTTTCATAAAAAAAAAAATCCCCAAAGGAACCTTTGTCTATCTGTATAACTATAACACACAATCTTTAACCACAGAAACAAAAACAGAAACAAAAACAGCTCTCATTGATATTGTATTGTGACACCACGTCTCTTAGTGCAGCATTAAATAAAATGCGACATAGTCAACAAAAAAATAAATTCAATCAACAGTTGACAATCACCATGGCAAAGAAGCAAAATGAAATGTCACAAGTCTATAACTCCAATAATGAATTTATATTTGGGGAAAAAGGCGGAAGAGGCAAGCATCTTTCCACATTTTTAAAGAATCTATCGTTGACAGGATCCAATGATGATAAGGGATCCAATGATCCTGACGATGTTAATAGCAATATTTATGGATCCTTGTCGTATAATAGATCACTGAATGAAATTAGCGGGTCTAGTCATTCAATAGCATCGAGAATATCACCTAAAAGAACAGTTTCTGGCCCAATTGGTAGTTCCCTTAATAAATTGGCTCCTGTCCCTTCTAATCTGAACCCTAGAGCTGGCTCTCCTACTTATAGATCCAAACGAATATTAAGTCAATCTAACAAGTACACCGATTTGGATGATGATTGGGATGCCAACTTAGACGATGAAGTCAATATTTCAAGCGTTAGTAAAAAATCTGAAGGGTTTGGTAATACTTCCAACTTGCAACAAACCCCAATGTTAGATTCTTTATACCCCGATTTAACGTTACCAGCGGATAATAATGTCAACAATAACACTAATCAAAATAAAGATTCAATGGATGAAGCTGATTTACAAGCCAAATCGGAAATTACTAAATTAAATCAATTGAATTCTAAATTCTCCAAATTCAAAAATATTTTAACTCAATCTTCCAATATTAATATTCAAGATTTAAGAAAATTAGCTTGGAATGGTATACCTTCTAGTTTAAGAGCATTAACTTGGCAAATTCTTCTAGGATATCTTCCTACTAATAAATCCAGACAGAGTTCTACCTTAAGAATCAAACGTCAAGAATATTTAGATGGGATAAGATTGATTCAAACCAGTGTAAATTTTGATGATGACACCAGTAAAACTTCATCCTCATCATCAATTAACTTGAATCGTGAAAAACAATTATATCACCAAATCAAGATTGACGTTATGAGAACTAATCCTACTATTGCATTATATTCCCACATTCAAATACAAAAATCATTAAGAAAAGTGTTGTACTTTTGGGCTGTAAGACATCCTGCTAGTGGTTACGTCCAAGGGATTAATGATCTTGTGACACCATTTTATCAAATATTCTTAGGGAATTATTTATGGCAATTACAAAGATATAAAACATATAAAGACTTTATGAATCCCGAAGATGATGACTCGGCCCTTTTCATTCCTGACTTAATAGATGAAACCCAACAAGATACTCAAGAATTGGCATTATTAAATGATAAGAACTTAATGAGTTATAATATTCATAATTTTGATCCAGGTAAATTGAGTGATAGAGTATTACAAATCTTAGAAGCTGATAGTTATTGGTGTTTATCAAGATTATTAGAAAATATCACTGATAACTATATTCATGAACAACCAGGGATTTTGAAACAAGTTAATGATTTAAAGAATTTAATTGCCAAAATCGATATCGATTTAATAAATCATTTTGAACAAGAAGGTATTGAATTCATTCAATTTTCTTTCCGATGGATGAATTGTTTATTAATGAGAGAATTATCAATCGATCTAATTATTAGAATGTGGGATACTTATTTAAGTGAAAATCCTCTAGGATTTAATAATTTCCATGTTTATGTTTGTGCTGCTTTCTTAATTCGATTTAGTAATGAATTAAAACATAAAGATTTCCAAGAGATTTTATTATTCTTACAAAGTCCTCCAACTTCTTCTTGGAAAGAAAAAGATATTGAATTAATTCTTAGTGAGGCATTTATTTGGCAAAGTTTATATAAAAATGCAACCGCTCATTTGAGATGAATGTCTTGAGAACAATGTCATATGGCTGCAATTTTTTTGATCGGAGTCAAAAATTTGGTCGTGATGAGACTGCGAATTGACTTCTGGAAAATTAATTAATATACATCTATATATATATATATATATATAAGACAACATAAACCTCAATTAGATATTTCAACAATGTCAAAACCAGCAGGAAGAACTATTTTAGCCTCAACTATTGCTAAAATATATACAGAAGAAATTAGTGATCAAGTGAAACAATTAGAAACTAAACCAAAAGTAGTGGGGTTATTAGCTAATGACGATCCAGCTTCTTCTATGTATGCAGAATGGACTCAAAAAACATGTACTGGGTTAGGATTTGACTATGAATTGGTTAAAGCGGAAAAAAATGACTTGGAAAGTAAATTAATTAAAGCCAATAAAGATGACCTGGTTAATGGAATTATGGTTTATTTCCCCGTATTTGGTGATAATCAGGATCAATATTTACAACAAATGATTTCTCCAGAAAAAGATGTAGAAGGGTTGAATTATTTATACTATAAAAACTTGTATCATAATATCAGATATTTAGATCCTCCTGATAATACTCAAAAGTCTATCTTACCCTGTACTCCTTTAGCTATAGTTAAAATACTAGAATACTTGGGGGTTTATAACAAAATCTTACACTATGGTAATAGATTATACGGGAAGAAAGTATTAATAGTTAATCGATCAGAAATCGTTGGTCGTCCCTTAGCCGCATTATTAGCTAATGATGGAGCTATTGTTTACTCAGTGGATATTAATAATATCCAACAATTCACTAGAGGTGATGATTTACTGGAACAAAGACACAAAGTTATTGAACTCACTGGTGAAGAAAATTCTATAGAAAAGTTGGCTCCTCAAGCTGATGTTATAATCACCGGGGTTCCCAGTGAAAACTATAAATTCAATACTGATTTAGTCACCAATGGAACTGTGGTCATTAATTTCTCCAGTAACAAAAACTTCAATGATGACATCAAACAAAAAGCCGGTCTCTATGTTCCTTCAATAGGTAAAGTTACTATTGCTATGTTATTAAGGAATTTGTTAAGACTTATTGATAACAAC
Source organism: Yamadazyma triangularis (assembly GCA_030573955.1). Classification (NCBI taxonomy): domain Eukaryota; kingdom Fungi; phylum Ascomycota; class Pichiomycetes; order Serinales; family Debaryomycetaceae; genus Yamadazyma; species Yamadazyma triangularis. The sequence goes on along the minus strand of JAJMEC010000061.1, from coordinate 88,517 downwards.
CAAACAGAGAAACAGAAACAGAAACAAAAGTAGAAGTAGTGTTTTTAAGTATAAAAGTATTATATAGATGGAGGTCGTGCGCGAGTACTTTGGTTCTTTAAGGAAGTTTTTTTTTGTTAACTATTCTTAAAAGTATATCATTTTATAGAGCAAAAGTCTTTGATTTCAAAGCATTAAGAAATAAATTATTCCACTAAAGTTATTGAAGCGATTCTAAGGGTGAGAAGACCATTAGTTTTTCTTCATCATTCTTTTTCAATTCATCGATATGTCATCTACTTCTAGCAATGAGCCTCATAGAATGGATGCTTTAGCGATAACAGAATCGTTAGGAATAAAGACATTTAGGAGAAACTCAAGAAATACTTGGTTACCTGAAGAAGATAAAGTTCTTTGTGAATTGTTATCGAAATTATATCGAGTTCCATTAAATGAAATAGATTCTGAAACCGTTAATTGGGATTTAATTGCTGGAACTCTATGTAAAGATGGCAGTAGAAAGCCCAAAGACTTTAAGAAAAGATGGATGACTTCATTAGATCCTAATTTAAGAAAGGGGAAATGGACACCTGAAGAGGATGAAAAACTCAAACAGGCGTATGAAAAGTATGGTGCATCATGGCAAAAAGTGGCATCTAGTATTAAAACTAGAACCATGGATCAATGTGCTAAAAGGTACACTGAAGTGTTAGATCCCAAAACCAAGGATCGATTAATTCCCTGGTCAGAAGAAGAGGAGTTATTATTGATCAAACAAGTGAAGATTCATGGCACTAAGTGGAGAACTGTAGCCAGTAACTTTAAGAATAGACCGGCTTTAACATGTAGAAATCGATGGAGAAAAATTGTTATGAATGTTTTCAAAGGTAAAGCTGATCCTAAAATAAGGAAAGAGGTTGAAGCTATTACCAAAAAAGATTCTAGTTTAGGTAATATTGGATTGTCCCCTGAATCAGATAACAGTGATGTTAAACAACTGAAATCAGAAACATTATGGAAATACACCTTAAGTGATGAGAATGATGGCGAAGATATGGATCTCCCCCATAAAAAGTTATTCGATGAACATGGAGGAATAATATCCAATGAACAATTGGCTCATTATTTGGTTAGTTATGCTAAATCTAATGAACTAAATATCACTATTCATCAACATATTCATCATCATTACGCTTCACAACTTAATTCATACCCAGGAAATAACCAACAATATCAACAGCAACGAGAATACTTATCCCCAGGAATGGAGTTTTCACTTGGTACACAGAATTCATTAAATAATAGTAATGGAAACCCGCCAGGGTCCATGGCCATGTTAAATAAACCCAACTCCTTATATCTAGATCCCGAGGTTCAGTTAAATAGATTTCAGCATTTCAATTATTTACCACCGTTAACTGAAGTTCCTCGATTAACATCGTCCAACTCACCATCGTTATCAACATCCAGATTGTCCCTGGATTCCAATTCTGGTCGGAAAAAGAATGAACTTCCGAAACTACTAGGAAACAATTATAAATCAAACAGTAGCAGAGATGATTCTCCAACTCCTTCAATGACTCCATTGACTCAAGCAGTGCAAATAGCAGCAGAGGAAGAAAAGAAACACAGATTACCACAGGAACAAAGTGATACTTCCAATAAGAGAAATAAACCTCCTAGTGATAAAAGTGATGATGAAGATGTAGAAGAAGGGTTGGACTTTTGGGAACAAATGCGTTATTTGACAGACTTAACCGCCCAAAATCAATACAATCCCAGCAACAATAGTACTGGTAATAGTACTCCTGGAGTAGGTTCATCTAGTACTGGGTTTGGTTCAAATGGTAACCAGAAACCAGTATCTCAGCATCACCCATTACATTACTTTACAGGAAATGTCACTCCTCAACCACAATCACAACCACAACCACAATCACAACCACAATCACAATCACAATCACAATCACAATCTGATGATCTTCTGACTTCAATAGCTTCGTCTCACCCTCCAGAGCAGTCATCAATATCAAACACTTCTACCTCCAAAAACGCTCCTCAACAAATTAAGTCAGAAAATGGTGATTATAATGAAACTGAGGATGGGATAAAGCCCTACGATTTCTTCAATAGAGTCTATAAAAGAGGTTCTAGTGCTTCAAATAACCCTACTGCCTACAACAATATCAACTATGATAATAATGATAACGATAACGACAATAATAGTTATGTGTATGAAAGTCTTATGAGCAGCTTTGGAATGCCTTTCAATCCGTCATAAATAGTTTTGTATATACAATATATATATATATATATATATATATATATATGTTTATATACATATTATATATACACATAGAGTGCGATCCGTGTCTCATTTCTTGTGTTTTTGTCATCATCCTCAGCGTTAAGTGTTGTCACAAGAAGTCCACTTCAACACACTAAGCTTTTGCATAGAAAAGAAAGAGTAGCATTCGGCATTCAGCATTTTGTCATTTGTCACCATTATAGATAGATATAGATGGCAATATGCCTATGGTGACTAATGGTACTGGAATGGTAAATGAACCGTTTGCTGTATCAGTAACGAATCCAAAGGAAATCAATAGATATTATTATAAATTAATAAATGAAGAATTTCGAAACTTACAACTAGACCAGAACCTAAGGAATAAGTCGATATTTGATCTTATAGATTATTGTGAATCACTTTATGAGAGACTGTCGGAGCTGGTAACGGCTAATGATGATAGTTTACGGTATTATATTAAAGGATACTTGATCTTCAATTATTTCATCAATAGTTTCATCATGGTTCATTTTAAGGGATTTGATCAGTTTATTCTGACTAATGAATATGACTTTATAATCTATTTAAACGTGTTTGCATTCTATAATACTGATGAGATTGTCAAGAGTAATTCCTACGTATTACCATTAAGTGACTTACGGAAATTGGTGCTTAACTACTTAGCCGATAAGAATCTTCTTAAGTTTAATGTCAAAGAATTATACTCCTGGCTATATGAATACATAGATTATTTGAAGAAGAAGGATCATTATAGTGCTAGTAATTCTCAAGCTGTACTGGAAGATGAACCTGAAGAAGACCTATTTGACGACTATTATCATGATCATGATTCTAAACAATTACCCAGTGTTCCCAAATCGGAAAAGCATTATGATCTTGCTTCCGATTTCAACACTATGACCATGGATCCTCATGAAAATGATTCACTTAATGATTTTATTAATCGTTTCCCTTCTGTGAAAATGGAAAATGATTTCAAGACAAAACCTAAAAAGAAACCTCCTCCTCTTCCCACTGAACCTCCTCCTGGATTACCTTTGGAAAATACAAAACAGATCCCAAAAAATATCAATAATTCTCCTTCCACTACTCCTTATCCTGTTCAAAACAATACTTTTAATAACTTTGAAGAAGCTCCATATCCTTTAAAACCCGATTCAGAAATCTATCTGTCTGGTAACTACAAGAGTTTTGATAACATCCCTCAATCTATTTCAAACTATAATAGACCACCAGCTAAACCAATTGATCAATCCCAATCCCATCCAATCATCCCACAAGTAAATTACTCCAATCCAGTTCATTATTCTATGTCTTCAAGTCAAATGGATTATCAGTATAATAATAATTACCCTATGTATCCACAACCAGAATTTCAACCAAATAATTATGCTAGCTATCAAAACTATAATATGTCATCCGATCATTATGGTGGTCCTCAGCAAATGTACCCTGCTGCTACTGTTCCAAATCAACCTGTTTATATGGCCCTGTCCCAAAATGCACCCCTTCCTCCTGTCCCAACTCAATCCAATGCTTATAATATACCTGTCAATCAACCACAGAAGTATTCACCTCAAGACAGTATTAGAATGCATAAACAGAATCAAATGAAACAATTATCAATTTGTGGATTGAAAAATTTTAGTTCCTCATGTTATATAAACTCTACTATTCAATTATTATTCGGAATTGAACAATTCAAACATATATTTAGTAATCTGCATTATAATAAGTTTATCAGAAATCCAAAATTCATAGCAGCTAGAAAAAATCCTGATAATAATTCCAGAGACTCCATTTTATTGAGTGAAGCAGTTTCAGGTCTATTAAAGTCTTTCACTATGCATGGAGGAGCTTCAATTGCCCCTACTAAATTCATTAGGTTATCATCAATATTAAAACCTGATTTCAATATTCCTCATGAACAACAAGACTCCCAAGAATTTTTATTATTTATCTTAGAAAGACTACATGAAGAACTATCCAATAAAGGAATTGATAATAGTGACATTACTATGTACAATTTTGAAAAATTTATGTCCATATGGAAAATAAGTATTCCTGATAAAGAAAAAGAAGAGTACTTCAAATGGTATAAGTCTTTGGTTCAATATGAAGGGACTTCACCTGTTAATGATTTATTTGAAGGACATCTTCAAAACAAATTGATTTGTGATAAATGTGGATATGAATCAATAAACTATTCTCCGTTTACCATTTTATCCTTACCAATTCCTAGTAAACAACAAGGTCAAACAGTTGACTTATCTGAATGCTTAAGATATTATACCCAGGATGAGATATTAAGTGGAGATAATGCTTGGAATTGTCCTAAATGTTTCAAGATTGATAAAAATGAACCTAATGCTTTAGATACCCATCCTGTTTTCGTCAATAAAAGAAGCGGGATTTTCAAATTAAGTAGAAGAAGTAAATCACCTACTAAAGAAAAGCAAAAGGTTAAGCAAAACAATAGTAATAAGATTTCAATCTCCACCAAGAGATTAATATTTGTGAAGTTGCCTAAAATCATGTTCATTCATTTATCAAGATTCTCCATGTTTAATATGACGGATAAGCTTAACACTGTGATAGCTTATCCATTGAAGTTAAAATTTAATAGTAATAATGATCTGAAAATTACTTATAAATTAAGTGGTATAATAAATCATTATGGTAACTTGAAAAGTGGTCATTATACTTCATTAATTAATAAGTCCAATGTTAATGGTTCTAATGGTTGGGACAATTTAAGCTCACCTTATTGGTGTTATTTTGATGATGAAAATATCAGAGCTGATGTAGCTCATGGCGATCTTTACAACGAGACTCAAAGCAGTAAATTACAATCTAGAGATGTTTATGTATTATGTTATGAAAGAGTATGAAAAAAGTGACTTCATGTAAATGTATATATTAATTATTATTACTATGAGGGAATTTTGTTAATGGTCTATATATTACAATTATTCTTTATTCATTCATTTTCTTCGTCGTCATCACTATCATTAAAAGCAGACAATTTAGTTACTTTCTTTGTTGGTTTCTTTAAGTTTAACTTAATGGAATTATTACCATCAGAAGAATGATTAACAGGCTTTTCCTTTGTATCATCTTTATCATCACTTCTCTGATCATGGAATTTATTTAAATACTCTTTTCCAGCTTTCATTTGTTCATTAATCAATTTTGTATTCAACTTTTCTTCATTTATCTTATCATTCTTGAGAGCTTTTTCTTTGTTATAATTAGTATTAGAACTATCAATTAAACTTATTAAAAGATTAAACTCTTTATCACTTTCACTTTCTTCCTCTTCAACTCTAACATGTCCATTTTTCCCCAAGAACTTTATAAATTGGGTTAAACTAGGCCACTTAGTGGAGTTCATATGAACATGATCTTTATCATTTAGAATATACTCCTGATAAAACTTATTAGCATTAATCTTCTTATAACCATGGTTTATCTTTAGTAATAACAAGAAATCCTTGAGGAGTTGCTGGGAGTACTTTTCAATAATATTATCATCTCCTTTGGATAAGTTTTCCACTCTACCTACATGCGATGGAGAGTTCAAATGATTCTTAAATCCATTAGAATCTCGACATTGTTTTTGACATATTTGACAATAAAATTTTAATTTCTGTAGTCCTGAAGCCTTTAGCTTTTTAGATTGATATTTTGCTGTTCCAACCTCGGACCTTCCCATAGTAAATAAGCTTATCTTTTAGTAACGATGAGCTTAGATCATAAGATGATGCAGAGAGAGAGAGAGAGAGATGATAAAAATGCGACTTAATAACATTATCAACTATAATCTAATGTTGATTACACACAATCAAATACCACTAAGTCGGATAATATTTGGCAAAAGAATAAGTAACAAATGGTTTGGGAATAAAAGGTGTTACTATAATCCACCAAGAAAGTCATTTAATTCAAGTTTGACTCCAGTGACGTACTTTTGGAACGAGAAGGTTCCTATAAACCTTAAATATGGAGTAGGTATTTTATCACTAGCTATGGGAGTTGCTAATATTCATCACAATATTCTAATAACAGTATTTCCTCCTATTGCAGTAGTGGGATACTTGGCATACAAAAAGGCCATTGAAAGTAATTATAAAAAAGAGGTAACGTTCATTAAACCTAAATCATTATCTGATGTCAGTGATGATGAGATAATCGACTTGAAACCTTATGATGAAACCAGTGTAGATAATGTTATGAAGGGTATTGAAAATAGTTTTGATTTTTTCAAAACTCAAATAGTGGAAATTATAGAACAAGTTATTAAAAACCACGTCAGTAAAGGAGGAAACAATAACTCGCTCTTTTTGGATACTAATAATCAATTCATTATAAACGTATTTGAAAATAATATAGAGAACTTTATAGTTCTGAGTATTGAATTAGACTCAAAGACAGTTAAATTCATCAAGTTTGGAATTCCTTTTTATAATGATAAGTCTATTAAAAAGCAAAGATTAGGGGTTATTGAAGCTTATTTAATGGAAATACCTACTGAAGAACAAGTTGAAAAGTACAAGATGAAGTTGAAGATAACTCCTTATAAGAGGAATAGTACTCCAGATATAATCATTGATACCACAGGAGACATTTCTGGGAAGTTTGTAAATATTTAAATAATTATTACATGTACATATATATATATATATATATATATATTATCTGAAAAAGTTTCTTTGTACTTGGTTGAACATATCAAATTGGTACTCATGACAACCACTAGATTCCTTTATTGTTTGTAAATCTGACATCCAGGATTGAATATCATGAATTCTTTTATTGGTATTAGGATGAGTGGAGAAAAATTCTTGAAGTAATGGAGTTCTACCTTTACCGGATATCTTTTGTTCAACAGAATTCATTCTTTCCCAGAAATGAATAGCAGAAGGAACATTGAAACACAGTCTTGCCATTAACTCACAGCCTATATGATCAGCTTCCAGTTCCATTTCTCTAGATGCTGGCATTCTTAACAAACCTTCTATTAACAAATCATTGAACCAAGAAATCCCTGTAGCTGCGTATAGAGTTGCCAGTAATACAATATAAAAGGGCTGTTTAGACAACTGTTCTGAAGAGTGATGAGCTAACTGATGAGATAATTCATGTGATAAAACAGTAGCCAATCCATCGTCATCGTGACATACAGGAAGAATGGATGAAAATATAAAGATCTTACCATTTGGTAATATGAATGCATTAGGTGGAACCTTAGAAGGATCAACGTTGATAACATGAATTGACCACTTCAATTTCTTCAAATGAGATTTTAACCCTTCATCAGTGGAATTATCTAAAGCTGCAGTCAATAGCTTATTCATAATATTGGATATCCTACTATAAAGAGGATCACTATGGGGGCGAATATCACTTTGATATTGACGTAATATTTGCTTGTAGGAGAAATCACCAATCTTTGTTTCTAACCAATAAGGAATCCAAATGAATCTTAATCTATGAGTAAATGGAGCTTCATGCAAATTGTAAATATAAAAGCCTCCACATCCTAATCCAAAATACATCAAGTTTCGATTGTACAAAAGCTTAGAAAAGTCAAAATTATTGTTAGCTTGATTGAACTTTTTATACGTAGCATAACTTCTTTTGAAAACAGTTTTATTTGTGTGCCATATACTGATATTAGCTTTTGGAATTCTAGCTTTAAAGCTGTTGAATAAGAAACCTTTAAACATGTGTGATGACTTTAATGACTTTAATGCCTATATCAACTTCGCACTTTGCCGCTATTTTAAAGTACATTCATATCTATAAAATGTAATATCGATCTGATGTCGGTAATGTATATACTAAACTTTTGAAGCTGAACTGTTTCAGTCATTGCCGAAGTGTTGCAGCCCTTGGTAATATAGACACATATGCCTATACACCAAGCACATAAAAAAAAAAAAAAAAGAATTTCGAATTGATTTGAATTGAAGTGAATATGAATATGAATATGAATGATGTAAGTTAATATTAATGATGTAATAACAATTATTGCAAAACGCCTCCTTCTTCAATCTTACTAGAAGCAGAACCAGAAGCAGGTTTACCAACAGTATTCTTCAAAGGACTATCTAATTCCGAATTAGAATAGTGGGCAACATTATAATTGACATAATTATCATTTATAGCATCATTTTGAACTAAAGTATTGTCAAAGATATCGGTTGATGAGTTATTTCTAGTGGGACTCTTGAATTTAGCGTTGATTGTAGTAGCTCTTGAAGGTAATTTTTCAAAGAAATTTTGATGGTTTAGTTGCTTGGCCAAATTATCCAATGAGGTTCTATTATTGACATAGCCATTGGATAAACTCAAAGAAGAGCTACTATTGGAGGTTTGCATTTCTCTGGACGCTACTGGAGGAGGAGCAGGTAGTTCTTGGGTCAAGGAATCTTTCGAACTATTTACATGTGAAGGACCCAAAATTCGGGATGGTGATGAAGAAGGAGGATTTGAAGCTGGTGTTGGAGTATAGTTGTTTAAATTCATATTGGAATTGGATTGTGAATTAGACACAGTAGAGTTACCACCACCATTATTAGGGGGTAACATTGGAATAAAAGTTTCATAAAAATCATAAGCGGAATTTGTTTTTTGGTGTCTTGGAAATCTTGGATTAGTGAATTCATCAGAATGAGAACTAGGATTATTTATAGAAGTAGAATCATTAGAAGATGAAATAAAATTGTTTTCCTTTGTTGATTCATGGACATTATCCAATTTATCACTAGGTTTTTCATAAGGTTTATGTAATTCTTCTCCAAATTGAATGTATGAACGATTATCACCCAAATCAAATTCATCATCCTTCAATGCTTCTTTTTGGAACTTCCTTTGGTTATAATACCAAAATATAGCAACACACGCAACAACTATGAATGAGGGAACTCCTATAGCTAATCCCACGGCCAAATCGTTGGAATCGGTCATATTTGATAAACGATTGCTATTATGGTGGAGATGGAAGGGTTCGGTTAAGGTAAAAACTTAAAAATTAAATTGTATTTTAAATCAAGAAACCACAATAAACCAATAAAGACTTTTCAGTCAAAATTAAACTGTATTAACTCAATAAAATTATTCTGAACTCAATATATTAACGTAAAAGAACACTTAAACGTCAATATAAATCGAGGAAGAAAAGAAAAAAAAAAAAAAAAGCCAATAAGGACTTACGGGATACAATATTTCTGTTATTTGATTTGTTTATAATAATATTACGAAAAGCGAGTGTATCGGACAAGTCTAATCAAGTCTTTACACTTATAACCAAACTATATCACAACTAACGATTGTAACCGATCAAAGAATCAAGAATATCTGATATCGAATTTAAGGATAAAAAGAGTAAAAAAACTTTTCTTGCTGAGTGCGAACAAGTGAAATTACCTGATTCCGTTTAACCAAAACACGAGTTGATAGAAGCACTGCCAGTGCGAAAATAGGTACAGTGGTAGAAACAATCCCTTAATCAGTAGGCGGACTACAGCGAAAAGGGGAGAAAAAAAAAAAAGAACGACAACAAGAGGCGGATATGTCTATATACCGAGATTGAATTAAAATAAAATAATAAAAAAAAAGAAAAAAAGAAGAAAAAGAAAAGGAAATGAAAGGAATGAAATTAAAAGGAGTGAAACCTTGTGTGACTCAAACCCTATTTTCTCTCCTATTTGCTCTTATAGGGTTCATGTTTGGGCCCATTCATAAAGGTAATAAAATGCATTGATTTAGCACCCTTTTTTTTAACTTTTTTTTTTTTTTTTTTTGTTGTTGTTGTTGTAGTGTACAATAGAATCTGCATTGCTGTCTATTGTTAGACACATTTTGTTAACAAAAGGTTCAAAGTTGAAGAAAAACCGGAGATTAAGGGAGTTGAAGTTACAACCACATAACCTAATGATGAATATTTCACAACTTTAAATGTAGTTTATCCCAATGTGTCAAGTATTTTGACTCCTGCCGAGAGAGTTATTATGACACCAAAATGTGCGATAGTCTTCATTTAAAGTATATTCTCTTACAATAGCGAAGAGGCTTAAGCAATACGCCAAGACTTACTAGACAGATCAGGACTTACTAGACGGATCACCTTTGACCATGAGATTGTAGTTCATATAATATTCGCCTTGATTTGTCTTGGTTGTTATTATGATGTGACAAGGAGGTACAGAGTTGACATTGGTGCAGGACCTATCCTGCATTCTCGCTTTATCTGACAACCCAAAACGTAATAGTTTCTTCCCAAAGAGTGATCTCACATCAGGCGAAAAAAGAAAGGAAACTCTAATTATGTCGGTTTTGAGCTCCTATTGGAGGGAAGAGAAGTGTAGCATGTAATATGACATAACGTACATAATTGATTTGCGAGGAGTGGTAACGTCTTTGTACAAGAGCAGTGGTAACATCCTCCTACAAATTTTCATGTTAAAGTATACCTTTGACATCTGATGTGGTAACATCCCACTATACATGGATACGAACAATAAACTATTTACATTTAGCATCAATTGCAACACGTTTAAAAACCAAAGTCCATAGAATCACTATGTTTCAAGTCTATAACATGACCATCATTGGTTACCAACTCCCAATGATGGATTTTAAATGAATCAAGCTTGGATTCTCGGGATGCTTTAAATCTCACTATCCCTTCAGACTTATCACCAGTCACAGAAAAACTAATATCAATTCTACCTTTAACTGTATTCAACTCCCCTGAAATCCATGGCCAAGCACTTCTATATCTAATTTCTTCTCCCAAAGCTTGTTTAACAACATCAGATCTTCTTAAAAAGTAAAATACTGAATTTAAAATTGGTGATGTTGTCTTTTCATAGTTGAAGATAATAATACATGATATTAAAACCCCTATCCCATAACCGAAAAAATACTTTTTATTACGATTCTTGTTCTTAAATGGATCTGGTAAATCTCTTGCAACTGTCACTGGACGTTTGGTGTTACGTTCTTTTCTTGTTGATGAAGTTGATGAAGTTGATGAAGTCGATGAAGTTGATGAAGTCGATGAAGAAGATGCTGAGGCTTCACCACTAGTGAATCTAATACTCCCTATTGGAGATGTTACTTGTCTTAATCTTAATTGTGGTGGACGCAATAGCCTTAAAGCTCCTCTAGAAACCATTTTATTCATTGGATTAAACATTATAATCAATGATGTAACGAATCTCCGTTAAGTGTTCTGAAAAAATTGTGAGCAGAAGAAAACGCCAAAAAAAAAATCGCATTTTCTTAACTAAAACTATCTCTATACAATTCAATCATCTAAGAAATGTCAGATTCATCGTCATCGGTTTCTGGGGCGTGTATTGTTTCCAAAGTATCTGGAATGGTATACATACGGGAAGATGTTACACCCAGTATTTTAGAATGGAAGGCCATCGAACAACAGAAAACTATAACTCTTCCCTTAAATTCATTGGTTAACTTACAGGCTACAAAAGAATCAAGTCCTAAGATGATTCTAAAGGTGATCTATAAGTTGCCTGATGATCCTCAAGAAAAGGACATTAGATTGACATTTAACAATCGTCCTACTATGAACAATATCAAGGACCATTTGCAAACCATTGTTTCACGTCAAAGAACTGTGGTTAAAGATGGTACATCAGAGTCTAATTCCAATTCCAATTCCAATGTTAATTCCCCTGCTCCAACTGGGGGATCTCCTACTCCAGGAGCACAATCTAATACTAATGGGGACACTAGAAATAACAATAAAGCCTTAAACTTTACTGATCATGAGTCTTTATCTGATACCAGTTTGTTGAAGAATCATCAATTACAACAGAAACTTTTATTAGAAGAAAAAAATTTAAGAAATGTCTTTACTCAAGCAGTCATCAATTACAAATTATCCCCTAATGTCTTTTGGTCTACTAGATTAAATCAATTACGGACATATGCATTAACCATTTCTCAACATAGAGGGCCTTATAATGTGTTATCTACTATCAAACCAGTTGCTTCTTCTGATAATAAAGTCAATGTTAATGTTACCAGAAGTACTATTAATGAAATTTTTGATACCTATCCCATTATAAAAAAAGCATTTACTGATTTGGTTCCAGTTAAGTTCCAAGAAGGGGAATTCTGGTCAAGATTCTTCAACTCAAAATTATTTAGACGGTTAAGAGGTGATAAAATCAATAATTCTAATGAAAGAGGTGATATGGTTTTAGATAAGTACCTCTACGTGGATTCTAATTATTTCGAAAACAACAATAACAATAATGATACTGACCCTTCTGATGGTGAAAATAAAAGAAGAAAGTCACCAGATCATCTGGTTAATAGAGTCATTGATCTACAAGGTAATGAAGAAGATAACTCCCAAAAATTGGGTAATAAACCTGATATCACCATGAGGTTTACTGATGAAATGAATAAATTGGATATGAATAAAAAGAATGATAAGTCAAGCAAACCAGAAAGTGAAATGGTCATACTAATGAAAAATATGAATAACTTGTCATCGAAAATGGTTAGTATAAATCAAGAAACTTCAGGAGAGTCTTCCTCTACAACTGATAACCGCCAATTATCAGAAAGAGAAGTAAATGAAGCCTATGATGAATTAGATTTACATGATTTGAATGACGACGAACAGGCCAATTATATCGATTTGAATATCAATACTGGTCTTGGTAAATATAGCAATAATAATGATGAACTGTCAACTATATCTAATGAAGAATTAAGTCAATATTGTCTAAGTAATATAGTAAAACCTCAACTTAATGGGATTAACTTAATTGATACTTATATCTCCAAGGAAGCAATAGATCAATCAGCAAGTGAAATCACATCTTTAATTAAACAAAATTTTAAAGCCTATAAATTGGCTAACAATTCCCTGTCTTCAGAATCAGAAAATATCTTATCTGATTCTATGGTCCAAGATATCATTACATTAAATATCACTGTCCTGGAATTTTTGTCTCATTTTTGGACATTATTCCTTTCAGCCAATAATCCTGGTCAATTGAAAAAAATCTTTGCCAGTTTAAAAAACTGCAAAAACTCTCTTCAACAGTTAAAAGAAAAGATCACTACTGAAATCTATCAACATCCTAATGTTGTTAATAATGCTAAATTAAAAGAGAGATTGTCTGCTGATTTGAACTATTGTTTAAGTCCTATACAAAGTGGTTTAGATAAAGCTTTGTCGGAATATGTCAAGGCAGTAAAAGAACAAAACAATGGTACTGAAATCAATGAAAATGGTAAAAGACCTATAGAATCATAGGGATCCCGTTTCCTGTATATATTGGGTATTGTTGCAGAGATATCGCACTATGAGAGATGACTATGAGAAAAAAAAAAAAAAAAAAAGGAAAAGATCAATTTTGATTAAAAAGTCTTTTATTGATTGATTGATTGATTTTGGAAAAAAAAAAGTAATCATAATGGCAAAGAAAAGTATGTTAAAAATCTGATTTATTATCAATTGTATTATAACTTTTTTATTTATTTATTTTTGAGTTTATTTACTAACAGAGTAGTCTCAAAGCATAGTAGAGCAGCAAGAAGAGGAATGATAAATGATGAGGTTGATGAAGCTAAAGATCTTCTGAAAGTACCAAAATTAGAATCTAATGATGTAAAGAAATCCATTATAAGAACGTCTATTAAGAATGAAAACTTGTTGAATAAGAAACTTGATAATGCAAAAGTCAAGAAACTCGCTAAGAAGAAGAATAATGCTATTAGACATAAGAGTGAAAGATTTACCAAATTGGATGGGGTTTTAGGAAACAAAATTGACAAAAGTATGGCTAAGGCCAGATTGGTTCACAAAATCAGAAAAGCTGGTTGGGATAAAGTTAATGGTGATATAGACATAAAGAATAGTACTATTGACAATACCAATGATAACAATGATGATCAAGATCAAATGCAACAAGAAGAAGATGAATACGTCAGACAGTTTTTTGAAAATGATAACAACACTAATGAAGCTAATGATATCCCTGATGATGGTAACATGGATGATAACTCCAATGATAACAAAGGACAATACAACTCTAAAGACAACAACAATCTTAACAAATTTTCATTCTTGGAAGAGGCTGAAGCTTAATTACTTTTACTATTCTTTTGCATTGTATAATATTGTATATAAAATACACCTATCTATTTGACTAAAAGAAAAAAAAAAAAAAAGCTCTATTCTTTCAGTCATTATCTCCACCTTCATTATACCTAAAGCCGCTTAGTTATAGTTCTCTTGGAAGCCAAACGCGGCATCAATTTTTCATTAGTTCTTAGTGTTGAGTTTAAACTATTGATCCAACACTTATCATGAGATTAATTGTTGGCTTGTCTCTTATTGGCTATGCATTGAGTGTTTTACATCCTGATTACAGTCCACTTGATGTAAGCACTTTATCAAAAACATCGTTTTTTGAACCTTTTGATTACGATGACTTGTCAAGCTCCAATTGGATTCCATCGACTTCCAAAAAGGATAATAGTCTTTCATATAAAGGGAAATGGGAAATTGATACTCCTGATAGCTATCCAGGGTTTATGAATGATAAAGGATTGGTTATGAAGACTCCAGCCTCCCATTATGCTATTTCCTATAGATTTGATGAACCCTTTGATAACACCGATAAGGATTTAGTTCTTCAATATGAAATCAAACCACAAAATGGTGTAACGTGTGCTGGTACCTATATCAAGTTGCTAAGTGAAGATTTCTCTTCTCAGGGGTCTTTTAATTCTAATACCCCTTATCAACTTATGTTTGGACCAGATAAGTGTGGAGCAAGCGATAAAGTCCACCTTATCTTAAACAAGTTGAATCCTATATCCCAAACCTATGAAGAAAAGCATTTAACTTCATGTCCATTATCTAAGAGTCTTCCTCTTTCTACATTATACACTTTAATTCTTAAAACCAATGGTGACTTTGAAATTAGATTAAATGGTGATATAGCTAAAGCTGGCAACTTTATTACAAAGCCTCATTTATTAAAACCAGAAATGACACCCCCTAAAGAGATTGTTGATGAACATGATACTAAGCCTCAAGATTGGGATGATAGAGAGTTTATACCTGATTTGTCCCAAACAAAACCAGATGATTATGACGAGAAGTATTTAGCTGCAAGTGTGCCCGATCCCAGCGTCGTTAAACCTCAAGGTTGGTTAGATGATGAACCTGAATTGATTGTCGATACAAATGCTGTTATTCCTGAACTTTGGGATGAAGAAGAGGATGGAAAATGGGAACCTCCAATTATTCCAAATCCTAAATGTACCAGTGGTTGTGGTGAATGGAACCCTCCCATGGTACCCAACAAAGAGTATAAGGGTCCTTGGATACAACCAGTGATTGAAAATCCACATTACCAAGGCGAATGGCTTCCTAAAGTGGTTGATAACCCTTACTATTATGAAGAAAAACGTCCATGTAATTTGCAGCCAATAGGAGGGATTGGGTTTGAATTATGGGCTATTGAAAGTAATATCCTATTTGACAATATCTATTTGGGACATTCTATAGAAGAAGCAGAATCCATCGGAAACAAAACATGGCTTCAAAAATACCAAATCGAAGGTGAAGACTACGATATCAATAAACCTAAACCGGTAAAGGGTTCTTCAGAACCTCCTCCTTCATTTGATGAACTAATGGCAACTGAAGATAGTGTATCATTACGTCAAATTCTAACTTTCTTCAAATTATTATTTTATCGTGAATATTTAAACATCTTAGACTTTTGGATTGAATTTAATAAGGATCCTGCTAATACTATAATGAATGATCCATTGAAAGCTGTGGTTTACTCAGGAATGTTTGTTTTAGCATTCACCATTGGTTTTGGTCTTATGAATGTATTTGCCTTTATGGTATCTTCTTGGGCTCGTGCTATAAAACAGGCTGCCTCTGAAGGAGCCACTAAAGTCAATGAGTCACCAGATTTAAAGGAGTCACCAGATTCAAAGGAAAATGTGCCTAAAATCGTTGAGATTCTCGATGATGATGATGATGATGCTAATGAAGACGTTCAAATTCCTAATACATCTGAAAGTGAAGCAAGAACTACTTCCCTGAGTTATAGAGAAACAAGATCAAGTAAAAGAAAGTCCTGATTTACGTCTATATGTATGTATTTTTTTTTTTTTCTTTTTAAGTGTGTATGTATATAATAATGACGATACCAATGACAAAGTCATCAATTCAATCCATTTTGATCTTTAAATATGTCCCATGACTTATTTAATGTTATAAATACCGACTGACAAAGCATTTCATTTTCTACTTGTAAATTCAAACTGCTAAGTTTATCAGGATGAATAGCACTTATAACTTTCATGTAGTTTATCTTGACTTTCTTAGGCAACATTAAATCGTTAATCGTTATTTTTTTGGTAGTCAAAAATGGAAACCCTAATGATGATGGTAAAATCTCTGGTAATGACATTAATAATGCTCTAATGTTATCTTCTTTCCCATTACTCCAAGCAAAGATTTTCTGTTGGACTTGTTCTTGAAGTTGAGATTTGAGTTCATCTTTTTCATTCTGTTTCTTATTATATTCCTTAATTCTTTTGGTATTCTCGTTATCTTGTTGGATAGTGGAATTTACCTTAGGCTTTGATTGTACTTTAGGTGGAGCCTTAGGTGGAGGATTGACAACGTTATTAACTCTTCTTCTAGAATCCATGACCTTTTTATCATTAACACCAAATTTTGTAACTAATTCATTATAACATTCTAATGATTCTGGGAAATTCTCCTTCATTTCAAGTGCTTCTGCTTTTCTAGAAAGCAATTTTATATACCAGAATTTTATGGATTTATCATTTATGATGTACTCAGGATCATTAACTTCTTCCTGATTAATCAAATCAAGCCCTTGCTGACAATGATCTTTTGCAAGCTTATAATCTCCTACTTTGATTAGAGTAATGGCTAAATTGGAATTGATAATTATTCTCCATTCATGCTTCTCTGGCAAAGCAGCTAAACACTTATTGTAATTTAAAAGAGCATTATCATAATCCCCCTTTTCAAATGAACTAGTGGCGGTTTCCTTACCGGTTTCATAATCCGATTGTTGAAATTGATTCAAGGGTTCTCTTGTAGTCTTTCTAGCTACTGATGGTTTAGGAGCAGTTCTTCTCCGTCTTGATGAAACATAGCCTCCATTGTTATCACTATTTCCTGATTTAAACCTTTCAGCTCTAGATAATGAACTACCACCTCCTAAACCTAACAAATCAACTTCTGTTTCTGGTTCTGGTTCAGATACTGGTGGCTGTGGTGGTCTTGATGGTTGTTTAGATTGTTGATTTCTTTGAGATCTCATAGATGGCTCTCTAGTGCTTCCCTGAGGTTGCTGCTTTATTCTCTGGGGTTCCAGCGTTGGTCTAGGAGGTAATTGTGTAGGATCAGAATTGTTTGGTGGAACAGATCCATTCATTCTTTCCCTTGCCATTGATTTAAACTTTTGTATTCTGGCTTGGTTCTTTTCTTTATCTCTTTGTTTTTGTTCTTCCATAAACTTAGCTATAGCTTCTCCATCAATGTTGTCTTCATCGGAACCATAATCTTCATATTTGTCACCGTTGTTTTTTCTTTCAATTGCATCGTGTTTATATTGTTCTTGATTTCTCATCCACATCGGTAATTGATCAGAGGGAGATCCAGATCTTTCTCTAGCTTGGGATTGTTGAAACTGTTCTATGTTTTGACGAACTGTTTCCTTGGATTTATTGAAAAACAAACTTGCTTTGTTGAAAAAATCAGAAGAAAAATCATTCATCATGGAACCAAAATCTTCATTCCTTACACTTGGACTTTGACTTTGACTTCTGGTGGAAGATTGTGAAGGCTTTTTAGATTTACCGCCACTCATAATAAAGTTTACACATGCCTGTACATCTAATCCCACCTCGGAGATAGCATTATTAGACACATCTACTGGGAACCCTATATCAACCAATTGTGCCAATACTTCATCTTTCTTTGAGTCTGAAGAAGAACTGGGAGCAGGGGCCTTATCCTGCATCTGGGTATATCCAAAGTTATCATCGGTCACAGAATCATCACTGGATTCATCGTTGGATTCATCATTGGCGGCTATTTCAGACGTCTGTTGAGGTATAAAGGCATCAGTGAACTCATCGTCGTCAAGTAAAGAACCTTGGAAGTTGCTGGTTGTGCTTTGTTTAGGTTTAGGTTGTTGTGCTGGAGATTGTTTATGATTTTGCTGATGATTTTGCATATGACTTTGCATTGATCCAGATCCTTGTTGATTGTTGGATGGTGCATCAAAGATAGAAAAGGGATCATCTACATTTGTGTTTGAACCATTTACCGATGTTGAAGTTCCAGAACCATTTTGGGAAGAACTCAGAGTAGTTTGTGGATTCAAAGATGAGGAAAAAATATCCAAATCATTCCAATTGGATTGACTATTCATTGGTCTAGAATTAACATTACTACCACTACTATTATTAGATTTGAGTTTCTGTAAATCAGCCATATTCATATTTCGTGTCTGAGAAGACGAATTGGAAGCTGCCGATTGGAAAATATCAGCAAATGCATCTTTTTTAGGAGGTCCCATGTTGTCCAATGAAGGAATTAAGGTGATAAATCACTACTTTGATAAAGACTGCGTGTTACTGTTGATAGAAATTTATAAAGACAGTGGAGGGTTGTATCGGTACATGCACTCCCGCGATGAAAAATTTAATGAGAAAATTTTTATGAGAAGAGGTAATAGATATATCTATATATATATATAAAACATAGTTTAACATGCATTTAATGTATACTTTGGGGGCCGACGGTAAAAGGGTCTATACTTTAAAGAAAACCACAGAAGAAGGAGAAATCACCAAATCAGCACATCCAGCTAGATTTTCTCCTGATGATAAATACTCCAGACAAAGAGTTACCTTAAAGAAGAGATTCGGGTTATTACCAAGTCATAGTGAAAATTAGATGTTATATAATGAGAAAGGCAAAGTATGTGGATTATTATTCCTGTTATGTATTCCTGTTATGTATTTCTTAAAGATGGGATTACTAATTTTGTATGTGGAGTATACATAAGGAGATATGTATGAATGTACTATACATAGATAATAAATATTTCAAGGACAACAGTATAAGGTAGAAGGTGACAAGGACAAGGACTAGATCTGCTAAAACTCACTACCTCCATATTTCTCCTTTATCTTCTGCACATACCTTCTTATCGGTTACCGGAACCATCACTCTCACCTACACTAACACACCTACTCAAACTCACTCATATCGGATCTCTTTTCTCTCCTGTAGCTTGCAAGTTGAACTGGGAGTTCTTGGAATAACTATCCCACATCTGTGACACTACTTCCGTATCCATGTTCTTTCTATTGATCTCTTGTAGGGATTTATTCATGGCCACTATTGACTCGTTAAGGTTTTCCTAATTGGTTAGTGTTACAACTTAAATTACATAAATACAACTTATTCACATACCATATTGTTAATTACCCTTGAAAGTAATGCATTTTGTACTTGTTCATGAGGATTCTCCATGGTTATAAAGTGTTTGTTTTTTTTTCTGTGATTTACTTTTAAGACGCATTTTCTATCTATTTTGTTTTTCGCTTTATAACTATAGACGCATTTATCATTAGGCGCTAAAGAATGAGTGAGTTTGTTACAGGACGGGTTAGAATAATCGTGTATTACCGGTGGAATTAGTGGTTTTTAATGTATTCAGATATTTCAGATGTTTCAGGGGTTTCAGGAGTTTCACCTGTTTTATTTTTCTTTCTTTTCTTGTTCTGTATCACCAACTAATGCAAACTATAAATCACTCTATAACCGCGATTACTATGTCATAAATTAACACTCAACTCCATCAATGTTGACATTTATTGGAAAACAGAAAATCAGCTACTAATGGCCGATGATCACTCATATAAACTCCGTTGAATTTGGAATGGAGCAACCCGAAATATCTCACTTTTAATAACAAATTATCTTCACCAGATTTAGGGGCTTCACATGTAGGATTATAGTTGACCTTTTCAGTGTAACTAGGACCAAAGATATAATCAATATTCTGACCGTTACCAACTAGAACTTCTCCTTCAAAACCAGTAACGGTAGATTTGATATGTCCATATTTATTAAACGGGGTTACAATTTTAGATGTGTCAACCAAAGCATTAGTTAAAACACTGTAAGCAGGATCTGAAGGTTCACAGTTTAAATCACCACTTAAGAATGAAGGCCATGGATTTATGGTTTTCATTTTATTGATTATAACTTCAGCTGATCCTATTCTGGATTCTTTTCCATGATGATCAAGATGAGTATTGAATACATTGACATAATTACCAGTTTCTTTATGTTTCAATGTCACATACGTTAATATTCTAAGATATTTAGCATCCCATCCTTCTAATGACATTCTTTCATTCTTATCATTAAGCCATATAGTGTCACTAAAGACACGAACCCACTCAGAATTTCTATATAAAATTGGAACAAATTCCCCAATCTCATCACCGTCGATTCTTCCGGCAGCGTAATATGACCATTCTGGGTTCTTTTCAGATGAATATTTATTTAAATCATCCATTATATCTAACATTTGGAATTTGTAAACTTCTTGTAAAGTAACGATTGAATTAAACTGACAATTAAACTTAATAGAATTGGTTATTTTCCTAAATCTTTCATTCCATGGCTCTTCTCCGGGTACTAATTTCTCATGGCCTCCATTTTTAACATTATGGGAATAAATCCTAAAGTTCAATGGTTTTATTCTAGTCAAATCTTTGGAGATATCAGGATACTTCTTGGGATCAGTCGTGACTGTTTTAGCCAACCCTTTACCAAATTTATCTGGTTTAGGGACCCCTAGCCTTCCATAACCTTGCTTTGTTTTGGGATTATAACCATAAGTATCCTCATGCTCTACATCACCAATCTTACTATTCTCCTTGTTTTTCAAAATTTCTTCATCTTCTTCTTCTTCATAGATGCTTCCATTAATTTCCATTTCTTCGGGATCAACTTCTTTGGTTCCCCCCAAATATTCATCATTATGACTAGTAGCAAAACTCATTGAACTTGACATAGATGCTGGCGCTGGCGCTGCTGGCGCTGGCGCTACAGGCGCTGTAGGTTTCTTTAACTTTGAAGGATCAAGCTTTTGAACTGTAGGTTTCGATGGTGGTTTTGATTTGTCTTTAAAGGCGGCGAGTTTATTGTTTTGAGTAGATGACCCTTTTGAATTACTTTCTTCTTTTTCTTCTTCAATATCTTCTTCAAAGGCATCTTCTGGTTCTTCGTGATAAAATTCTTTATTGTCTTTAGATGGTGCTTTATTGGGAGCGTTTGAAGATTCTTTGGTGGGTTCCTTCAGTGGGCCTTTAGTAGTGTCTTTCGGTGTGTCTTTAGTAGTGTCTTTCAATGTATCATTACTAGAATCTTTCAGTGTGTCTTTACTAGAATCTTTCAGTGTGTCTTTACTAGAATCTTTTGATGATTCTTTATTTGTATTTTTAAAAGTATCTTTATTAGAATCTTTTGATGATTCTTTACCAGAATCCTTTAATGTATCTTTTTCACTGTCTTTGGAACTCCCTTTTTCTTTATTAATATTTTTATTCGATTCCTTATTCTCTGTCTCTATATCTTTATCAGATCCTTTATTGGTAGTTTTAGTTGTCCCACTACTATCTTTATCTTTATTATTATCCTTTATAGACTCCTTACTACTTCCCTGTTCTTTAGTCGAGCCCTTCGGTTCTTCGGGCTCTTCATACTCCTCTTCTACGGCTAAAATGTCATCTTGCCCCTTTCCAAAATCACTCTGTTTTCCACTAGTCAACGAAATTACATCTCTAGGATTAAATTGTGACCTAAAAGCAATGAATCCAAGCGATATTATAAATACAGCACCTAATATATATAACCGGATCTTTTTGGTACTTTGTTTCTTTGTCATTTTTGTATGAATAGAAATTACCTTTGATCGCAAGAGATTAACTACTGAGATTTACTACTGAGACTTACCACCGCGATAAGTCGGCACAGAAGAATGGCATTCTATTCGAAACTACAAGTTATGAACCAATTCTATTGATTGAATCAACTTTCTCGAGCAATTGGATTTTATTCGGGAAAATTAAAGTTGAATGATATCCTTTTTGTTTGATGTGGAATAAAAAGTTTGAAAAATTCATGTACGGGTCTGTAGACTAACTTTCTCCGAGAGTAAAACTCTTCTAATAACAGGTTTCGTAGTGTAGTGGTTATCACAGTTGGTTTTGACGCCAATCGAAACATCCAATTAACCCCGGTTCGAATCCGGGCGAGACCTCTTTTTTATTTTTTTTTTCTGTCTTTATTTCCCTTTTTTGTTTCCTATGAAACTACAGGTTTTAACTACAATGAAACAGTTTTCTTGATTCAATAACTTAATAATAAAAGACCCTTAAACTGGAACAAGGATGAGTCTTTTGTCAATGAAAATGACGTTTTTAATCGTACTAACTCTACACTAACTACTGACGATATATAGCTGCGAAATAACTAAACTAAGCATCAACTGAATACCATTAGTTCTAACAAAAAAATGCAACTAAATCAACAAAACCAAAAGTTTTTATTATTTCCTTAAACCCTTCTTGATCAAACGGAAACCCCACTTTATACTTTATCAATCACCTTTCCCATCACTTCTGATCTGGAATATCACTTTTCTAAGTTCCATATATTCACGTGATGAGGCCCAGCGAAAAGATGAGGATAAAAAAAAATTTTCAATAAACTACTACTTTTGATTAAACAAAGTTAATAAACACAAATATGTCAGCAGTTATTGGTATTACCTTTGGTAACACTTCCTCAAGTATTGCCGTTGCAGGTGGTGATGGAAAAGTTGATGTCATTGCCAACCAAGATGGTGATAGATCTATTCCATCAGTTTTATCCTATGTTGGTGATGATGAATATCATGGACAACAAGCTAAAGCACAATTAGTTAGAAACCCTAAAAATACTATTGTTAACTTTAGAGACTACATTGGTAAATCCTTTGATGAAATCAAAGTTGATGCCAACCAAGATGGTGCTAATATGATTAAGACTGATGATAATAAAATTGGATTTGAAATCACTAGAGGTGATGATAAAGTTGAAATTGTAACTGTTGAAGAAGCTACCAGAAGACATTTAAAACAATTAATTGCCTCCGCTGAAGACTACATGGGTAAAAAAGTTGAAGGGGTTGTTTTAACTGTCCCTACTGATTTCTCTGACAAACAAAGACAAGAGTTAATTTCCATTGCTAATAGTGCTGATATTAAAATATTACAATCTATTAATGAACCAAGTGCTGCATTATTAGCTCACTTATCTAGCAATCCAGATGAATATTTAACTGATAAAGTTTTCGTTGTTGCTGACTTTGGTGGTATCAGATCCGATGCTGCTGTGGTGGCCGTTAGAGGTGGAATATTAACATTATTAGCTACCTTACATGATTATGAATTAGGTGGTGATAAATTGGTTGAAGCATTAATGGAATTTTTCGCCAAAGAATTCGAAAAGAAATATAAGTCCAATCCAAGAACCACCAAAAAATCGTTATCTAAATTAAGAACTGAATCACAAGTTGTTAAAAAGACTTTATCTAATGTTCAAACTTCTACTTGTTCTATTGAATCATTAGCTGATGGAATTGATTATTTCACTAGTGTTAATAGATTAAGATATGAACTTGTTGCCAGAGCTACATTCACCAAAATGACTGAATTTGTAGAAAAAGCCATTGCCAAAGCTGAATTATCTCCATTAGATATTGATGAAGTATTATTAGTTGGTGGTGTTTCCCATACTCCAAAATTGGCGGTAAACATTCAAAGTTTATTCCCTGAATCCACCAAAATATCTTGTACAGTTTTTGATTCTAAAGTTCTTAATCCTGATGAATTGGTTTGTAGAGGGGCTGCTTTACAAGCTTTATTAATTGAATCATTTGATGATGATGAAATAAAAGAAAGTTTACAACCCGTTGTCGTCAATACTCAACATTTATCCAAACCAATTGGTATTAAAGATGAAGCTGGTAATTTTGTTCCAATTTTAGTCAGTGAAACCGCTTATCCTATTAAGAAATCTCTCAAGGTTAACAATGGAGAATCAAGTGAAGTTTTAGTTGAATTATACGAAGGTAAAAAGACTATTAAAGAAACTGTTTTAGAACCACCTGCTAAGACTGAATCTGATGAAGAAGATTCTGATGAAGATTCTGATGAAGAACCAGATATCAAAAAGGAAATTGTCTATGAATGTGGAGACTTATTGTCATCCTTATCATTAAAAGATTTAGCTGCTAACTCTGATTTAGAAGTTATTGTCAATATCAATCAAGATGGTGTATTGCAATTTTCTTCTAGAGAGTTGAAAGCTGGTTCTACTGCTGTGAAGGTTGAAGTTGGTCATAATTAAATAGTGAAAACATAGAACGTTACAAATAATACACATATAGATTGAAAAAAATATAATGTAGATATAGTTGCTTGATTTGGTAAAGTTATCCAGATCTCCGCACAGCTTATCTAATTCTTTATCTATTATACGAGGATGAGGAGAAAGAATAGAGGAAAGACTTTTGTTTTTTTTACTTTAGATTGACAACTAATAATGGTTGAGTACAAGAATAATGATCTTGATGATATTTATAATGAAAATCACAAATATGATATCCCACAATCAGTGATTGATAATGAAATCAAACAAATTATTACCAATTTAGGAGATGATTTTGATATCTATCAAGATTTCGATCCCGATATTCATTTAAACTATAAAGGATGTGGGAAAAAATACACATTTGATGAATTGGGGATTCAAAAGACTCATGTAACGCCCATTAATGATATTGCCGCTACAGAACCATTTGAATTGTTTAGTGAAGAAGCAGTTAAGATCATGAAGTATGAGATCTTTGGTAATGAGGAATTACTAAAGAAGTACGGAAGATTGAATAATCTTGGTCAAAAATCGTCCCAAATAGATCTTCTGATTAGTGGGTTTATTGATGACACTCGATTCTTGAAACAAGCATGGAATCATCCTACGGTTAAACAATTGTTTAATGATATCATGGAGGATCAATTGATCATTCCCCATAGATTTTGTATGTCTCATGTCAATGTGTCCTTAGCTAGTATGGAAGGACAACAAGAAGTCCAGAGTCATGATAGAGAGTACTATGTAAAGCTTAAACAAGAACAAGACAAAAACATTGATACCATCACATCTACAGTAAATTGGCACTATGATAGTCCACCATTAGTGTGTGTGTTGATGTTAAGCGCCCCTGAGGATATGGTAGGAGGAGAAACCGGAATTAGATTAGGAGATGAATCCATCCATAGAATCGCCGGACCTAAACCAGGAAGTGGAACTATGTTACAAGGAAGAGTTATCAAACACATTGCCACCAAACCATTAAACAATTTTGAAAGAATTAGTTATGTTGTTAGTTTTGTACCTGAAGATCCCATGAGATATGATAGTACTTGTGCTACGAGTGAAAGACCAGGAGCTGCCACCACCTTCACTAATGATAAGTTCTACCCCACGTTTCTCGACTTTAGATTCGACAGAATGACAAAACAACTTGATTTGTATAGACAAAAGTTACAACAAAACTATACTCGTGGAGAAAAATTCAATCAACATGAGGCAGTAACTTTCATGAAAGGGCTCGAAAATTATTTAGCCACCAGCTATCAAGACTTTGAAACGGTAAATAATGAGGCTTATCCGCCACCGTTATTTTCTATTCCTTATAAGGAGTTACCAGGAGATAAAAGGGCCGCACCGCCAACGTGATCAATAGCCCTGACAACTGTTAAAGTTCGGGAATTCAAGGGGTTAAAAGGAAACGTGCAACCCTCATGGTACTCCATTGGAACCTCCTTCTTTGTTTTGTTTAGATTATATATCTTCTATGTTTACATTGATGTTTATCTTCTGTTATAATCTGGGTTTATTCTGTTTAAAACATGACCTGACTCTACATTAAACAATCACATTTCTGAGGCGTGACAATGATCTGATGAGGCATAACAATAGTGTCAATGGAAAATGTAAACTTGACATCTCTCACATTTAGGGGCGCAGACCAATTAGGCTGAGAGGAAGGAATATGGAGTAAAGGCTTATGGCTGGTTAATTTCTTAATACTAACAAGGAAATGAAATTAATTGTAGTATAAAGTCTTAGCAATGGTTAAGATAAATGAAGTATATATAGGCACACACTCACAGAGACATTTTCATACATATATGTATAAAGAATCTGCACAGCCTGGAAAGAAAGAAAGAAAAAAAAAATAATTTTATTACCCTCATAAGAAAAGTTCCTCAAAATTTCTTTTAAATTAACAGAAAATAAGGGTAGAAAATTTTTAAACCCATAATTTGTTTGTTTCTTTCTGAATAACTTTTATAGAATAACTTTAGTAAAATATGCCTATGTTTAGAAGTAAATCCGGTAAGGAATACGAGGCCCCAGATCATAGTAAAGAGTATAAAATGCACACGGCTAATATACATGATCCCATATTATCAGCCGTCAACGAAGCTCAACCTTTTGAACAAGCTGCTGATTATGGTAACCATAGAAGACCATCATATTTATCTAATGAGTCTAATGAATTAAAAGATATTTTTGGTCAATCCATTCGTCAAGGTGATATGTCTAATCCTACCCGGTCCAGAAATGAAAGACCTTTGGATACAATTAGAGGATTTGAATATGCTATAACTGGGGATTTAGGTTATCGGGATCAATTAGAAACTAATCGATTAGGTTGGGGGTTCCATGAAGATTTCAGTCATCAAAACTTAAACCCTGATTATCAACCAGAACCTTCCAGTAGTGGAAGACCAGCTATAAATTTCAATGATTATGAACAACCAATGTATGCTAATCAAAACTACAGTGCCAGTTCATTAAAACAGAAGAATGAAAAGAAACCCAAAAAAAAGGGTCTTTTTGGAAGAAAGAAATAAGTCCATATTTAAATTATAATTATTCGTATAATAGTCGAGTAAAATGAAAATAAATTACCAAAAAAAAAAAAAAAAAAAAAAAAAAAAAAAAAATTGTTACTTCGTCTTCGTCTGATTCAGAAACCAAGAAAACAATAAAATCCTGAGAATAATAAATAAATAATGAAGTATTTTTGACGGTGATGGAACTTTTTGTTATGTAGGAAAAAAAAAAAAAAGAAAATTAAAAAAAAAAGAAACAAACCGCCTTATACTACAAGTAAAAGGCTAATAATGACGCTCATGAGTTGGAAATAATGTTACTTCAAATAAAGACTCTTACCAAGAGATCATGAAGTGTGGTTGGTGTATATAAGTAATGCATCCGCGCCACTACTGATTTGGGTTGATTTTCTTCCTATTAGGAAGTTGTGGTGATCAATGTGTGTATAGAATAGTGAAACAAATGTAATACTAAGGCAAAACAAAATGGATTTAAATGGATTTAAATGACTCCAAATTAATTTGATTCACCAACACCTTTGGTTGTTGGTCACATTAGGCATCATAACCCCATCGAAGAATTTATCCTCTCAACGGTGACGCGTGTCTTAAATCCGTTCTTAATCCAAGTTACTCATCTTATTGGTGAAAACAGTCTAGTCTTATGCATGTATTCTCTTTTTACTCGTCAAGCCTTTACGTGTAACAATGGATCCTAGATCATAATTTTCAAAAGGGGCAATCGCAAAAGTTTCAGGCTATTATTCCTGTACACGCATTCAACATATTTTAAGGTACAACAAAAAAAAAATTATAAATTACATATTACTCCAACTGACTGCAATGAATGTTGATCATAATCAACAACTGCAAGTGACGGAAATGCAAGCAACACAAGCTCAGCAGGCTCAGCAGGCTCAGCAATCTCAGCAGGCCCAGCAGGCCCAGCAGGCCCAGCAAGCCCAGGTTCAAGCTCAACAAATGCAACAGGCCCAAATGCAACAAGCCCAAGCCCAAGCCCAGGTTCAAGCTCAGGCACAAGCTCAGGCACAAGCTCAAGCTTTACAGCAAACAAGACAAATATCGTTTAATGTTAGTGATCACTATCAGATACTAGAAGTAGTGGGAGAGGGAGCATACGGAGTAGTATGTAGTGCTATTCATAGACCCACACAACAGAAAGTGGCTATAAAAAAGATTGAACCGTTTGAAAGATCAATGTTATGTTTAAGAACGCTTCGAGAATTGAAATTATTGAAGCATTTCAACCATGAAAACATTATCAGTGTTTTAGCTATTCAAAGACCAATAAGTTATGAATTATTTAATGAAATTTATTTAATTCAAGAATTGATGGAAACTGATCTTCATCGAGTCATACGAACACAAAAATTAAGTGATGATCATATTCAATACTTCATATATCAAACATTAAGAGCTTTGAAATGTTTACATTCAGCCAATGTATTACATCGGGATTTAAAACCATCCAATTTACTTTTAAATTCAAATTGTGATTTGAAATTATGTGATTTTGGTTTGGCAAGATCCATTGCTTCATCCGAAGATAATTTTGGTTTTATGACTGAATACGTGGCTACTAGATGGTATAGAGCTCCAGAAATCATGTTAACATTTCAAGAATATACTACAGCTATTGATGTTTGGTCAGTAGGATGTATTTTAGCCGAAATGTTAAGTGGTAGACCTTTATTCCCCGGTAGAGATTATCATAATCAACTATGGTTAATCATGGAAGTATTGGGTACTCCTAATATGGAAGATTATTATAACATAAAACTGAAAAGAGCCAGAGAATATATTAGATCATTACCATTCTGTAAAAAAATCCCCTTTCAAGACTTATTTTCCAACATAACTAACATCAATCCTCTTGCAATTGATTTATTAGAAAAATTATTGATATTCAACCCAGCAAAAAGAATAACTGTCGATGATGCTTTAAAGCATCCTTACTTAAAATTATACCATGATCCTGGTGATGAACCATTATCAGAAAAGATCCCCGATGATTTCTTTGATTTCGATAAGAAAAAAGATGAATTGTCCATCGAGGACTTGAAAAAATTGTTATACGATGAAATTATGAAACCTTTATAGTTTCTATGGTAAATACAATAACATATAGCATATGTAAAATATCAACAACAATCGCACTCACTGACAAAAGAAAAGAAAAAAAAAAAAAAAAAACTTAACGCGTGTTCAATTTTTCATCCAGTTTTTCTTTTTCTTTATAACCTGTTATTGATTCTCCCAAAACAACTCATCAATAACATGAAGTTATTAGCATTGTTTTATTTGTTTGCGTTAATAGCATGTCATAATGTTTTGTTGCCACCATATGGGAAGCAATGTTTTTTTGAAAACTTGAAGAAGAATGATGAATTATCCATTTCTTACCAAGCGGGATCTAGAGACCCTCAAAACGCTGAACAATTGACGACTGATTTCTATATCGGAACACCAAGTGGACAAGTGGTATTGAAAAGAACCGGAGTTGACCATGGAGATGAAACCATTAAAGCTACGGCTAATGGAAGATATACATACTGTTTTTCCAATGAAAAGTCCAGTAGAGTTGATTTAGATATCAGTTTTAATGTTCATGGGATTATTTACATTGATGTCAATGATCCAAATTCCGATACTTTGGACTTTGCCATACAAAGAATGAGTCAATTAACTTCTGATGTCAAGGCTGAACAAAGTTATTTGGTTATTAGAGAAAGAACCCATAGAAACACCGCCGAATCCACCAATTCAAGAGTTAAATGGTGGTCAGTATTCCAAATGATTGTTGTGGCTACTAATTCCTTATTCCAAATCTATTACTTAAAGAGATTCTTTGAGGTTAAACTGGTGGTTTAATTCAATAGTTTATATAACCTAACGTAAAACAAATGAATATATCAAGAAATCTCATGACAGTACAATATTAAGAACAATGACAATAAGATACTAATAATCCATTATAGAGAACATGGGTTTGGATCGTCGTGTACCGGTGCCCATTTTTATCCTTATTCTCACGCTTTCCTTAATTTCTCCTTCTCCACGCTTGTGACTTAGACAGGTTCCATTTATCCGTGAAAACCGTTGTACTTTCTCTGTTACACAACAATATTGTGACTTACGGATTGTGATTTAGGCATTGTGATTTAGACATTATGCTTTAGACATTATGCTTTTCTGACCTTTTCTGCCTTAAAAGTAATTCCCTGTTCTCTAATCACTCCTATAAATGACCACTACTGTTTATCCCCACCTTGAGATATGACTGTATCGTAATATTACGGGTAAGCCTGTACAGGAATATACCCCAAGAGATAAATCGCCAACAAAAAAGGAAATCCAAAAATGATATAACGAAAACATTGAAAATAAAGGAAACAATATTAACCCCGAACTCAAGTTACCTTTTAAAATCACCATGTAAGGCAATCCTTTAAAATGCCCCACAGTAGTCAAATTATCGGAACTTTGAGATTATTGCGCTTTATTGCTTCCTATCAATATAATTAATCATTTACTACCATATAAAGACTATAAAATAATCTTCTCTACAACATCATGTACTTCTTATATACTTCTACTTCTCTCCTATCCTATTATACTTTCTCTTCATTATTACTCTAAAGGTGTTATATTCGGAGATATTCCTATTCCTTCCCCTCAGGACCTTTAGGTGAAAAGTTACACAAACCGGTTTCCTTTTTCCCGTAAGTATATATAGCGGAAAGAAACCGTTTTAAGTGTCTCAAGGTTTTTATTTTTCTTCTTGTTTCCTTTTTACTACATAAACGTTTTCAAGTTTATATAATTACTACATTATGTCCAAATACTTTCCAGAAATCAAAGAATTGCCTCCAGACCCTTTATTTGGTTTAAAAGCTAGATATACCTCAGATTCTAGATCCGATAAAGTCGATTTAGGGATCGGAGCTTATAGAGATAACAATGGGAAACCATGGATATTACCAGCAGTTAGACAAGCAGAAAAAAAGTTGGTAGAAGATCCTAGTTATAATCATGAATATTTATCGATTGCAGGATTTGAACCTTTTTTACAGAATGCAGCTAAAATCATTCTTGGTTCTGATTCTCCTGCTATTAAAGAATCAAGACTTGTTAGTCAACAAAGTTTAAGTGGTACAGGAGCCTTACATCTAGCAGGGAAATTTTTAAAGGACTTTTATAGTAAGCCTGATGCCAAGATTTATTTATCTAAACCAACTTGGGCTAACCATAATCAAATATTCACTTCTTTAGGATTTGAAGTTGATACTTATCCTTATTGGGATGCTGAAAACAAATCTCTTGATTTAAAAGGTTTCTTACTGGCTATTGAATCGGCTCCAAAAGGATCTATCTTTTTGTTACATTCTTGTGCCCATAACCCAACTGGGTTAGACCCAAGTAAAGAACAATGGATTGATATAATTAATAAATTAGTTGAATATGATCATTTACCATTATTTGATTCTGCTTATCAAGGTTTTGCTAGTGGTAATTTGGAATTGGATAGTTATTCAATCACTACTGCTGTTAATTCAAAGAAATTTTCTACTCCAATTATTATTTGTCAATCATTTGCTAAAAATTGTGGTATGTATGGAGAAAGAGTTGGTGCTGTGCATGTTATTCCTAATGAAGCCTCAGATGCTTTAAATAGAGCTGTAAAGTCTCAATTAAATAAAATCATTAGATCAGAAATTTCCAACCCTCCAGCTTATGGTGCTAAAGTAGTGGCTGCAATTTTAACTGATGATCAATTGTATAAACAATGGCAAGAGGATTTAACTACTATGAGTTCTCGTATTAAAAAGATGAGATCCCAATTAAGAGATTCTTTAGTCCAATTACAAACCCCTGGTACTTGGGATCATATTGTTAATCAAACTGGTATGTTCTCCTTTACTGGTTTGACTCCTGATATGGTTAAAAGATTAGAGGAAAAACACGGAATTTATTTAGTTGGCTCCGGAAGAGCTTCTGTTGCTGGTTTAAATGATAGTAATGTTGAAAAAGTTGCTAAAGCCATAGATGAAGTAGTGAGATTCTTTTCCAAATCCAAGTTATGATTGAGGTTTTTTTATCTTGTTCTTCTTCTTTTCTTTTCTTCTTTTTTTTTCCCTAGTCGTTTCGCCTCGTTTAGTTTGTTTTCTGTCATCTGTTGAAATATATTTAATTCAAGGGCATCAACATTGTTGTGTCATTAAGTCTGATACATATCTTTATTTATAGTAATCGAACATGTTTAACATATAATAAACTCTGAATTTTTCACGCTCGCGATGAGTAATAGTTTCCTTCTACATCAGATTTTGAATCTGGACAATTTATCAAGTGAACCGAAAAAAAAAAAAAAATTAAAATAAAACAAAATAAAACAAAATAACTTTGTAACAAAATGTCATCATTTGGAAAATTATTCAAAGTTACTACTTACGGAGAATCACACTGTCAATCAGTTGGTTGTATAGTTGATGGAGTTCCACCAGGATTAAAATTAGATGAAAGTGATATTCAACCACAATTAACTAGAAGAAGACCTGGTCAAAGTAGATTATCTACACCAAGAAATGAAAAAGATAAAGTAGTTATTCAAAGTGGGACTGAATTTGGAAAGACCTTAGGTAGTCCTATTGGAATGTTGGTAAAAAATGAGGATCATAGACCCCATGATTATGGTGAAATGGATTTCTATCCAAGACCTTCTCATGCTGATTGGACTTATATTCAAAAATATGGAGCTAAAAGTTCAAGTGGAGGTGGTAGATCATCTGCTAGAGAAACTATTGGAAGAGTGGCAGCAGGTGCTATTGCCGAAAAAGTATTGGCTAAGGTCAATAATGTAGAAATCGTGGCTTTTGTTTCCAGTATTGGTAATATAAGTATGAACAAAGATCCTGAAGATGCTTTCTTTCTTGACACTTTAAATTCCGTCACTAAAGATTCTATTGATGCTACAGGACCAGTAAGATGTCCTGATGCAAAAGTTAGAGATGAAATGGTCAAATTAATTGAACAATATCGTGATAATAAAGATTCTATTGGTGGTGTGGTTACATGTGTAATTAGAAATTGTCCTATTGGATTAGGAGAACCATGTTTTGATAAATTAGAAGCTAAATTGGCTCATGCTATGTTATCTTTACCAGCTACTAAAGGATTTGAAATTGGTAGTGGATTTGCTGGGGTTGCCATTCCTGGTTCTAAACATAATGATGCCTTTATCTTTGATGAAACCACCCAAAGATTGAGAACTCAAACTAATAACTCTGGGGGTATCCAAGGAGGTATTTCCAATGGTGAAAATATCTATTTTTCCGTTGCTTTTAAATCGGCTGCTACTATAAGTCAAGAACAAGAAACTTATACTTATGATGGTAAACCTGGGGTTTTGGCTGCAAAGGGTAGACATGATCCAAGTGTTACCCCAAGAGCTGTCCCAATTGTTGAGGCCATGGCGGCTTTAGTTATCGTTGACCAACTTATGATTCAAAATGCTAGAAAACTGACTATGGAAATGTTTGGTGACGATGAATAAATTAGGAAATTGGTTTAATTCTGTTCTGGTGTTGGTAGTGCAATTCTAGAAATTGTTTTTGCGACAAAAAGTGATAAAAAAGAAAAATTTTATTCGCATTTTTATATAGAGATCTAAAATAAATAGTATCATCAAAGTGACATGGATTTGATCCAAATAATATTAGGAACAATAATCATAGGACTATTGTTGATTATTGTTATATATTTAATTCAAAATTTTGAATTCAAAAACACAAAACCAGAAACTTTTTTGATTGTGGGACATAATAATAGTGGTAAAACCGGGTTATTTTATAAATTAATCAATAAACCAGTTTCATCAACAGTGTCATCGATAGAACCTAATTTTGGAAATATTAGATTACCATTTAGTAATGAAGCAGCACAATCCAATTATCAAGTTATTGACTATCCAGGATATTTAAAGTATGAGAATTTATTTAAGAATTTAGTTCAAGATATTAAATTAAAGGGAGTTATATTTTTAATTGATAGTGATGTTAATTCATTTAATAAATCCATTAATACTATTTGTAAGAAATTATTTAGAATTATGTCTATTACGGAATTAGAACCTGATGGAATAAACTATTTAATTGGTATTAATAAAAGTGATTTATTTAATTCATTACCCAAGAATAAGATTAGGGCTAATTTAGAAACTGAAATGAATAAAGTTATTAATAATGAATTACACCAAGATCATGAAGAAGAAATCAATATTTGGCATGAATACTTGCCATTTAAGTTTGAAAACTTAAAAGGTAATGTAGAATTTATGCCGGGATCAGTATTGAAAAATCAATTGAATGATTGGCAAAATTGGATGGATCAAATAGTGGTGAATTAAACTGGAAATGAATGAATCAAAATTTTGATGATTAATCTGGGGATATAATATATTAGCATTATACATTAGCATTGTCATGGTGGTTGTCGTTGTCATGAACATGGTCGTTGTCATTACCATTACCATTACCATCCCCATCACCATTGTCATTGTCATTGTCATTATTGGAACCAGATGATTTCTCTTGTCCCACGGTTTTACCAGGAACTGAAGGGAAAAATCCAGGACGGGCCATATTTTTCAACCGTTTTTCATTCATCTTTTTGTTCATATAGTTTTTAATTCTAATTTTATACATATCGTCATTTAAACAATACATTTTGAATTGAAATTGATTTATTTGTGTCGTAAGCGTATTAAGGTCTTGTTGTAAGGACTTTTGTCGCTTTACAAGCTCTTCATAGCTATCTTTATTATCTTTTTCATTATCATTAGGAGTAGACTTTTTGAAATAACTTGTGAATCCCGGTCTTTTGGCTTCAATCGATTTATTCAATTCTGTTAATTCTGTCTCGAGTTTAGATTTTTCACTCTCTAAATCATTATAAGCTTGACTTGGTATGGGTTTACTAAAACTACTGTCCTTAAGATGACTAGGACATACATAAAAAAAATCTTGATTATTATTGGTGATTAAAACTCGTGATGATGGTTTATAGCACACTGCACACGACTTACTATCATTCTCTGCTACAAGTCGTAATTTATATTCGTTATCAAACGGAGTCATTATCTATAATCGCTATCAAATCAAAACCTGTGTGGGTCCATTTTGTGTGTGTGCGTGTGTGGTCGTATTGTGTGGTCGTGTGTGTGGTCGCTAAATTCGTTCCTTACGTGTTTCTCGTTTATTATGAGTTCTATAATTATATGTCGTGCGCATTTTGGAACCCGGGAATCATGACTCAGATAGGGGGGTCATGAAATATTGGCTTTCCCCATATTCTGAAGCAATTGTATAAGTTTTACAAGAATTGGAAAAAAAAAAAAATTAAATCAAATTAATAAATCTCAATAAATCTATATTTAACAATTTTATGTTTTCTTAGTCAATTATCTCTTGTAATCATCTCTTAGCCGAAGTGTTCATTCTTAACTCGTTTAATTCAGATTCACACAACATCGGGCTTCGCACACGCACACTCACACTCAAACAATCAATTTTTTTTCCTTTTTGTCCTGTGTTGATTTTTTTTCTCACCTTTTTTCCCGCCCTTAAAAATTTTCCTTAAACCAGCTCATACCTATTTGATTAATTAGAAAGACGCATCACAGTAGTTATGGCTGAACATCAAGAAGCAGATATAGATTCTATTGTTGATAGATTGTTGGAGGTCAGGGGATCTAGACCAGGTAAACAAGTTACATTGTTGGAACATGAGATTAGATACTTGTGTACCAAAGCTAGAGAAATATTTATTCAGCAACCTATATTATTAGAATTGGAAGCACCCATTAAAATTTGTGGAGATATCCATGGTCAATATTATGATTTATTAAGATTATTTGAGTATGGAGGATTCCCTCCAGAAGCCAATTACTTATTTTTAGGGGATTATGTGGATAGAGGGAAACAAAGTTTGGAAACCATTTGTTTATTATTAGCTTATAAAATTAAATATCCGGAAAATTTCTTTATATTAAGAGGTAATCATGAATGTGCTTCAATTAATAGAATTTACGGGTTTTATGATGAGTGTAAAAGACGATATAATATTAAATTATGGAAGACTTTTACTGATTGCTTTAATTGTTTACCAATTGCAGCTATTATTGATGAAAAGATCTTTACTATGCATGGTGGGTTGTCACCTGATTTAAATACTATGGAACAAATTAGAAGGGTCATGAGACCTACTGATATTCCTGATGTTGGTCTATTATGTGATTTATTATGGTCTGATCCTGATAAGGATATAACTGGTTGGTCTGAAAATGATCGGGGGGTATCTTTTACTTTTGGTCCTGATGTGGTATCTCGATTCTTACAAAAGCATGATATGGATCTTATTTGTAGAGCTCATCAAGTTGTTGAAGATGGTTATGAATTCTTTTCTAAAAGACAGTTGGTTACTTTATTTTCCGCTCCAAATTATTGTGGTGAATTTGATAATGCTGGAGCCATGATGAGTGTTGATGAAAGTTTATTATGTTCGTTCCAAATCTTAAAACCTGCTGATAAACAATCTAAATATCCTCCTCATCCTTTAATGAATAATTCTGCTCCTCAAAGGAAGCAGAAAAGAGGTGGTAAGAGTTAATCTTGACTAAATTTTTTGTTTTTTTAATGATTTCTCCATTTCTTTTCTCATATTACAAAAAGTATGTCAATCATTTTTCTTCCTCCTGATGCAATATTTTAAAAGTCACGTCCTAATGAAAGAATAAATTAAAATCTGAAAATAAATTTAAAACTTAATTGTGATTTTTGACGTTAATCCTACTTGCAATCCTTCCTTCCCTTTGATTATATGATGAATAATGAATGAGTTAATTGCCTGATGTTTCAAGTGTCCCTGTTGTTTTAAGTTTTGGTATCTATGTGTGTGTGTTTTTTTTTTTTTTTAATATCTTATGTCAAACCTTTTATATTTACGTTATCTTTGTTATCAAAAGGGGATATTCAGATTAAAAAAATATGTAATGTTTATATCAAAGGATTCAATTGGATTATATTTTTATGCTTTTATATTTTGTTTTTGACTTTATTTTTTTTTTAGTTCCTACCCCAATACCATTATCATGTATAACCCTATCCCTTGTGTCAAGACTATTATCATTATTACATTAGTGGAAGAAATTGTTGATTTGCTTTTGAATGTACCAAATATACATATATTAATGATTGAAACCTTATATAGTTTGTAAAATGAATTAATATACTGCCTTACGAAATGATATTTTTTCTTATATATCCATGGTTCTTCCTATTCTGTATTGTTATAGACTATAAGTGTCATATTATATGCATAGTTTAAGGGTAACTGATACAGAAAGATGAGGAAAAGCAGTCACAGTGGTCTCGTGATCACAGGGTTGCGCGAACCGGTGATATTTCCACTAACCATTTTAGTCGCATAAATAAAATTTTCACTGAAAAATTATTTAGTATATATCAAAGATGGTATGTTAATAAGAATAGACGGTAAAGTAGATAAAACTTCTGGTTGAATGAACTGAAATATGTCCTTAGAAATATTTGTGAAGTAACAGAAACACATCCCGACCTAATTTATACTGTAATAATTAACAGTTAAAAGAAAATATCAAATAGTATTTATCCACCGTGAATCAAGGCAAATATCTCAATATTGAAACGTCATGAATTATATTAATTGATCCCCCTATCATTGTTCAAAGAAGTCTTTATCCACTTAAAAAGAAAGCACCAATTACCATAACAAATACTAACATATTATAGGTTTTAGTTCAAGATTTATTAAACCCTAACCCAGCTTCTGAAGCTCAAAAACACAAAAAGAAAACCTTGGTCCAAACCCCAAGATCTTTCTTCATGGATGTTAAATGTCAAGGATGTTTAAACATTACCACTGTTTTCTCCCACGCTCAAACTGCTGTTACTTGTGATAACTGTTCTACTGTCTTATGTACCCCAAGTGGTGGTAAAGCTAAATTAACTGAAGGTTGTTCTTTCAGAAAGAAGTAATGGTTTAAATCAACAACAGAAAAAAAAGTAAGAGTTCTTGTATAATTTAATAAAGAAATTGCATAGTCTTTATCGTTTTAACAACCATTACTGGTACCTGGTACTTTACTCTTTGTCTGATCTCTAATGATGTTTTAGTATGGGCGTGTCCCGGCATAAACCATCGATGGCTTCCAATTTGGAGTAGAATTACCTAATTGGGACCATTGGTAAATATTCTCTAGCAGCCATAAAGATTTACCAATAAAAGTTCCACAACCATAGAATACAACGACTTTTGTTACAACAAAGATGGAGATTTTGGTATGGGCATTGTTAGTGGTTAGTGTATTATGTCATCTGAATACTTTATATTCTTATCAAGATGGTAAAATATACCTTCATCTTAAGAATAATGATTTAATTTCATTGGATTTTTCAATATTTAATGATAATAACCATGATCAACTAAAAGTGTTTGACTATGAATCCAATCAAGAGATAACTCCAATAGTTTCACCACCTGAAAACAGTTCATTATTTCTTTCCAATACCACATTGATGGCTTTTAGTGGAACCAAAGATGATAACTGTCAATACGGGAAATTGACATTATATCAATTGGATGACAATGAATGGAAACAGAAATCCATTAAAACCGATGATTTAAATGATAGATGTTTTTACATGGACTCGAATTATTTATATTCTCCCAATTATAAAGATATTTACATTTATGGTGGTAGAAAAAGTGAAGATACTTTCAGTAATCGGTTACTTGCATTAGATGTTCTGGATGAAGGGAAAGTGTCTAATATTACCACCAATACTAAACCTCAAGCTTTCTATGGAGCCAGTAATCTTTTAGCTCCTGATCCTGATAATCAATTAGTCTTTGGGGGAGAAAGTGATCAAGGATGGTTGAATATGTATCAATTGGCTAATTGGGATTTTAACAGTGGTTGGACATCACAAGTAGTGGAAAAAGGTTCTGAATCAGTGGAATCCAGAAAATTCCCAGTATTGTTGCCTATTTTCAAGAATACCATGGCCAATTATTCACAATTTTTGACTGAATTTTCATTAAGTGACATTTTGATTTTAGGAGGAGAATTGTCATCAACTACAAGTTCTAAAGAAGTAATTCAACTTGGTCTTGAAAGTAATACTTGGACTTATACTGTGTTTGATAAAGAATTGGATATGAATGAACATTTGGGATTTGCAACAGTATTTGATAATTTGATTACTATTAAAGATAATAATTCCAAAAAGAGACAATCATCATACAATTTACAAATTTATTCCCTTCCAGATTTGAAGGAAATACAAAAAGTAGATCCCCCAAAGACTAAAAAAAAGCAAAGTTCTGACTCTTCATCAGAAGTGACAAAAGATGCTGTTATAGGAACCCTTGTACCCATTATAGGAATTGGGATGATTGTATTAACAGGATATCTTATTATGAAGAAGAAGAAGAAAGACAGAATGAAACAAGAACTAGAAAGATTGAATTATCAATTCACCAACGATTTTGATCCTAAATTAGAAACCGGGTATCAAGGAGGAGCATTACTTAATGATTCTAATTCTACATTAGATGTTCAATCAATGGATTCTTGGATGAAGAAAAGACAAGAATACAAGAGCAAAAGTTATCTTGATCCTCGAAATGAACTCTCTCAAGATACTTTACATGATAATAATGAAACCCCCAACCATAACGATGATTCTGATAATGATAATGATTATGATTATGATGATGATAACATAAGAATTATAAGACAACCACCATCACCTAGCAAAACCATCCACCGATTAAATAGATCTATGGTAAGACTTAAAAATTCTGTCAGTCTAAGCAACATAAACCAAGTACCACCACCACCACAAGATGATGAATCTAAAATTGAAAACACAAACCTTACCCTTTCAAAACCAAGACCACCAATTGCTAATCCATTATCAAATTCGTGTTTGGACACGATCACACAATCCCATAATGATCTAGATAATTTATCTAATGATGATCAATCATTACTTGACGATGATATAGACGTTCAAGTATTGGTAAGTTCTAAGAGAAGATCGGTGTTAAGAGTGGTTAACCCCGATGTAGAAAATCAAAGTCGAAAAAGAGTACCGTCGAGTGAAGTAGAAGAGAATTGATAGGTAGGAGTGTAGAGAAATATAGAAGGGTAGAAAAGTGTAGAAAAGTGTAGAGAAATGTAGATAGGTGTGTAGAGGAAACTATTGATAGAAGTGTAGATAAATATAGATAGAAGTGTTGAAAAGTGTAGAAAAGTGTAGAAAAGTACAGAGAAATATTGATATAACTATAGATAACTATAGATAACTATAGATAACTATAGATAACTATAGATAACTATACTTCCATCTATATCTCTGCCTCCACCTCCACCTCTATCTACTCTTCTACCTCCTATACAAAAACAACAATTCACTTCCTCTTTCAGCACTACTACATAGCCCGTTACCCTACATCATGTAAATGCACCATCGGCATTCCTATTACCGTTTTCTGTATTCGTATCTTTCCACATTCGACAGTTCGTCTATTGTTCTTACGTAATTTGAGGGTAAGCTTATGTCAGATCATTTTGGACAAGATTGTCCACCGCCACGACTAAAATTTTTACTATAGCCCTCACTCATAAATTTCATAAATCAGTAGGTAACGGATAATATTTGGTGGAGAATACCTTAGAAGGATACATGCATAATAATGAATATCGATGAAAATTATCAGTCATATGACTATGGCACTGGTGATGAATCACGAAATGAAGAATCTTCATCGAATTTCATTATAAATCAACAGAATGATTCTACAAATAATGATTCACTTAATTTATCCTCCCATTTACCTGGAGCTTTTAAAAATCCCGATCATTTTGATCACTTGGATCCCATGATACAAGGAGAGCATATGGATATTGATGAGTCACCTCCTTTCACCATAGGACTGGAACTTTTTTATGATTCCATGGGTCAGAAGTTGGAATTACAACCAGATATGACTTCTAGAGGTAATGAATATTATCAATATTTAGAAGGAGAACGAAAATTGGATCAAAGTCAAGATCACTTTCATGCTTCGAATCAACACGATCATGACAATTCCATGGGTTTTGGTATTCATGGTGACATGGCTGATGATAGTAATAACAATAACCATCAGCTGTCTGGTGGTGGTGGTGGTGGTGGTGCCGAAGGTGCTGGTACTGGTACCGGTGGCTCTGGTCCTACTTCTGGTCCTACTTCTGGTCCTACTTCTGGTCCTGTTCCAGGTTCTGGTTATCTTGACTTTGTCCCCGCTTCTTCTCAATCGGGTGATACTCCTACTTCTAATATGAATTATAATTATTCAAATCCTGCTGCTACTCCAATGACAACTAATTCATTTCATAATAATGTAACTCCTACTCCCACTAGTGTTAATAATCAATTCATGGGTAGTGGTATAGAAAGTCAATTTGAAAACACTTCCATTTATTCTTCACTTATTAACGAAAACGAATCTATTGCTGCTCAAGATAATAATTTCACCAATCATTTAAGAAATCCTTCCATTGATAGTCACTTCCAATCAAACCCTTTAGCTGGTGATCCAAGTATTTCTAGTGGTAATTTACATCATCAAAATTCTAATCCAAATCCAAGTTATTATAATGAATTATCTCCTTTAACGACAAATACTTCATTAACTCCATCAATTAATTCCATTCATTCAAATCAACCCTCTTTCTTTTCTGCTCATCAATACCTCCCTCGTAATTCAATCGATGTTGGTTCTCATAGAAACTCAATCGATTTATATTCTAAAAGAAATTCCATTGATAGTCAATCATCTAATCCAAGACATAGAAGTCAGCATCAAGTTGGTGGTAGATATTCTAGTTTTACCACTTCCATTTCCAATTACATTCCATTTATGAGTGATAAAAATCATCAAAGAAGGAGTCCTCATAGTCCTTCCTCTGGACCCCCTTCTCCTATTCAACCTCAAACTCAAACTCCTCCGGTATTTATGCCAGTTCAACCTACCCCACGTCAACAGTCTAAACACTTAATTAGAAGTATTTTCAAATCAAATCCTAATAATGGTCTTAATAATATGAATAGAAGTAGTGGTAACAGTAGTACAAATAACTCCAGTATTAATAGTAATGAATATGATAATTCCAATGATTACATTAAACAAGAGGTTGATGTTGACAATGATCATACATCTGAATTCTTATTAATGAGTCCAACCAAAGAGGAACGGGATATTGGTTCATTGGATGTTGCTTCTAATAATAAAAAGGTGAAGAAACCTAAAAGAAGTTTGTTCAATAGATTCAAAAACAATACCCCTTCTAAGCACCATGATAATCAAGGTGAAGAATTGAATGATGTAAATGATAGTGCTAGTAAGAATAGTGGAGGTAATAATAGTAGCTATAATAATGAAATGGATGAAGGTGGTGGTGGTGACTTTAATCATTTTCACACTTTTGCTCATAATTCTAGTAGAACCCCATCATCAGAAAATACTGTCAGAACAAACAACAATTTAATGGGGTTTAGCATTGATTCTACTCCGCTGAATAGTTCCAATACCAATAATGCCAATGGTGGTAATGGTATGCCGGATTATGCTGCATTATTTGAAAATGTTGGTAAAAGAAAGAAAGTTTCTTCAGGATTTAAATCCAAACCAAGAATTAAATTAGAAAAATCAGAAAATGAAATGAATGTTACACCTGAGCTGTCTCAAGGAGAAGAAAGCCAGGATCATAACTTTGATAATTCTATGTCCACAGCAACATCTAATGTTTCTTCCTTCAAAAATGAAGAAGTTGATAATTTAGGGGACAATAGTACTGACCAAAGCTCTCTTAACACATCATCTTTAGCCAATGCATCCAAGAGAATTCTTGGGTCTAAACTCATGAAGAGAAAAAATATTAAAACAGAAGATTCTGATGATAATGAAGATTTTCCTGATATCAAGAATGTTAAAACAAAAGTTATGTCTAAATCGGGAGTTGAAGTCGATATTGATCTTAAAACCCTTGATTTACCTGAAGATGCACATATGTCACAAACAAACGTATCAACAAGTAAAGTCAAGACTAGAGGTCGTAAAGAAAATAAACAAGCCGATTTAACTGACCTGTCAAAGATCTTTTTATGTAATTTGTGCTCAAGAAGATTTAAAAGGCAAGAGCATTTGAAGAGACATTACAGATCTCTTCATACATATGAAAAACCTTATGATTGTCCGATTTGTCATAAGAAATTCAGTAGGTCTGATAATTTGAATCAACATTTAAAGACCCATAAAGCTGAAAATGATGATCAATTATCTCAGATCTCGGAGAATTCCACTGCCGTTGGTTCAAACTTGGATAATTCTCCTAATGAGTTAGGACAACCACAATATTAGCATATTTAGCGAACAAAAGTGTGTAATATATCGCTGAAAACATGAACCTTTGATATCGGGTTCTATTTCGCCTTTTTTAGTTCTTAGATTTTATAGTAATTGCTTGTAATTTTTTAATTTAAAATTAGATATGCCATTTTAATTAATACATTCTATAATGATATCAAAGG
>JAJMEC010000061.1:7666-44329 GCA_030573955.1 Yamadazyma triangularis | reverse complement strand
CCGATTAATAAAAGAAAAAAAAAATAAATGCTGATAAATATGCTATTATTAATTAAATGTTTGAACCTCTTTGTTTAATTGTTCAAATAATGTCATTTCATTACCATTATTTTCTGGAATGGTGGACCTTATAGAACTCGAGGGATTTTCATTATCACAGTCATCGGTAGCTGGTATACCTCCGGCACAAATATTCCTTAATCTATGCTTCTTCAAAGCGTCGACTCTGGTGAATTCTTTACCACAGGGACATTTACAATGTCTAGCTTCCAAATGACCTTTAACATGACGATTTAAATCATGTTGTCTTACAAACTTTTTAGGACAATAAACACATTGAAATGGTCTGTCACTTAAATGAGTTTGAATATGAGATCTAACATTATATCTTCTAGTGAATTTTTTTCCACAGTTTTTATAATGACAAGTAAAAACTTTTTCTTCATCGGGGCCAGTCCAATATTTATCCAACTCTCCTGGAGGTAACAATGATGTCTTTTTGATTCTTCTTCTTGGAGAACTCTGTCTTATAGCCGACTTAACGTCTTGTGAAGCTTTGGCATTAGGTGATACAATTGGACTCCACTCTAACACCATATTTTTTTTAAGTGGTGTCATAGCTGGATGATTAGGTTTCATAGGTGTCATCTGAGCGATAGTCTCATTTGCGTCAATAGTGGTATCTTCATTGTTTAATGGAACATGTCTTAATGGACTGGAATAGTAATTTTTAATTGGTGATG
Organism: Yamadazyma triangularis; assembly: GCA_030573955.1. NCBI lineage: Eukaryota > Fungi > Ascomycota > Pichiomycetes > Serinales > Debaryomycetaceae > Yamadazyma > Yamadazyma triangularis. Next base: position 43,586 of record JAJMEC010000061.1, on the reverse strand, counting down.
AACTCACTGAATTAATATTATTGTTATTAAATGGAGAAGAATAATCTAAGCCATCATTAATTAAATTTCCGTTATTATCATCAGAAAAGAATTGGGGATTATAAAATAAACCACTATTCAATGGAGATGAATTTAAGTTATTGGGTGATGATTCTCCATCATAAGAACGAGGTTCTGGTGATGAATGATCTGGTGATCCTTGTGACATGGTTGATGGTGTAGGTGGTGGTGGTAAGAATGTGTTTCCTAAATTGTTCATTGGTTGTTGAGGTTCTGGTTCATATTGTTCTCTCTTTCTGGTTGCATTTGATGGTTCTTGGACTGGAATTGGAACATATTTAATATTAGTAGTATTATTAAATTGAGATGCTTGCTTTTTATCATTTTCTTGATTATCATTTTCTTCTTGTAATAAAGGACCAATATCGTCAACATAATTTTCGGGTTTTATTCCCGAATCCATTCTTCCTAATTCTTGTAAATATTTAGCTGAAAAGCTACTGGAGGGAGTACTTCTAGGGTGGTTGTGATTGGATTTTGATGGAGAAGGAGATGGGGGGAATTTAAATGATTTGGGATTATTGTTAGTAACTATGTAGTCATTACCCTTTTGGTGTTGACTTGAGATGTTTTCTTCTTCGTCTTCTTCCTTTATCTCTACAGGTCTTTGTGGAGAAATATGTTGTTGATTTTGATTTTGATTTTGATTTTGATTTTGATTTTGATTTTGATTTTGATTTTGAACTGTCCCTCTTAATAATTGTCCAGGCGATACTGATTTGTCATCCTTATGAATACCTAAATCAGTTGATAGTTCACGAGTATGATTTTCAAACCCAAATATGGCAGTACCACTAATCTTTCTACTATGTTTTTTCCCATGTAAAGACATTGAATTGGAAAGTGAATGACTGATTAAGTGACTATTCAGAGGATTATTAAGATGACCTCTTTGTAACTGTTGTTGTTGTAAATCATAAGCAAATCCAGTTGGAACATCTAAATCTTGTAATCCTACCAAAGTCTGATTAAACAAATCGTCAATTCCATTGTCTGCACCTTGATTATTGTCAAAATCTTGTAAATAATCCAAATTATCTGTCCTTACGGGCATATCAGCCCAATCAGTGAACTGTTCCATAGTTTATATTATCAATAGACCAATGAAAATTCTACTTCGACTAACTTTAACCCTACGTTTGCAGTCAAAATTTCGTTAAGGTTAATAACTTGAAACTGTATCGTTAAATGTTCCTCGACAGTCTATGGGTAAAGCTTTTTTTTGTCCTAGAAATCTAATGTTGACTTGAATTATAGGTTCAATACCTTAAAAAAAAAGAAGTGTAAATTTTTTTTGCAAAAGACCTGATTTCTATGGTATTAACTATTGATGCGAAAAGAAGAGACAACTTTACAGCGAATTACTCAATGTAGTAATAGATAAATATTTGCAATAATTCTCATTCTCACTCTTATACCCGATAAAGAATATCTTTTAGTAACATAAATATAATGACATGACTCCTAACGACCAATAATTCAGGGATTGTAGGGACCGTGCACTGATTGTTTATGAAAATGAAAGACAATAAGGGTCTAAAGAGCAATTTATCAACAATATTTCTTGAAAAGTTAACATGATTAACTTAGCAACCAATGACGAAAAAGATACAAGTGACTAATCCAGTCTAAATAAGACAATTGTAAATTATCTATATAACATGCTAGAAAAAGAAAGCCAAAAGAGGGCAGGGAGCATGAAACTCATCAAATAATTTAAGAATAAATATTTTTTAAATAAGTTACTTTTTTTTTTTTTGAAAATTTTTTTTTTTTTATTTTAAATATTTTTTTTCAACAAAAGTAAGAAAAAAAAAAAAGAGCGGCATTGAATAAAGTAAGTGTGCTTACATTAATAACATCTTTCTAGGGTCTTCAATCAATTCTTTAACTGTCTTTAAGAAAGTAACAGCTTCACGACCATCTAAAACTCTATGATCATAAGTCAAAGCCAAGTACATCATTGGTCTAGAAACAACTTGACCTTTAACAGTCACAGGTCTTTCTTTAACCCCATGCAATCCTAAAACGGCAGTTTGAGGTAAGTTAATAATAGGAGTACCATATAATGATCCGAAAACACCACCATTAGAAATGGTAAAAGTACCACCTGACATATCTTCTAATGTCAATTTATTATCTCTAGCTTTTTTACCTAAAGTAGAAATTTCTTGTTCAACTCCTAAGATTGATAATGATTCAGCATTTCTAACCACTGGAGTAACTAAACCTTTTGGTGTAGCTACAGCAACTGAAATGTCAGTATAATCTCTGTAAACAATGGTATCATTGTTTTCAATGGAAGCATTAACTGCTGGGAGATCTTTCATAGCTAAAGTTGAAGCTTTAGCAAATGCACCCATGAAACCAAATTTAATACCAGTCTTATCTAAAATTTCATCTTTATAGGATTTTCTCATTTCCATTAAGTTTGACATATCAACTTCATTAAAAGTGGTTAATGAAGCAGCAGTATTTTGAGATTCTTTCAATCTTTCGGCAATTCTTAATCTCATTCTGTTCATTTTAACTCTTTCTTCATTTCTAGAGAAACTAGTGAATGATGGAGAACTTTCTTGTTTAGGTTCTTCCTTTGGTGGAGCAGATTTCTTTGGTTCTTCCTTCTTTGGTTCTGGTGCTGGAGCAGATTCCTTCTTTGGTGCTTCTTCCTTCTTTGGTGCTTCTTCTTTCTTTGGTGCTTCTTCCTTTGGTGCAGAATCTTCCTTTGGTGGTGGAGCTGATCCTCCTTCTGGTGCTTCACCTTCTTCAATCTTGAATAATTCTTGTCCAACTTCAACGGTATCTTCTGGGTTGACTAACAATTCCGTGATAGTACCATTTACAGGTGAATTAACTTCAACATCAATTTTATCAGTTTCAATAGTAGCAACTAATTCGTCTTGAGAAACAAATTCACCAACTTGTTTTTCAAATGAAGCTAAAGTCCCTTCAGTAATGGATTCAGCCATTTCTGGAACATTAACGGTTTGTGAAGCAAATCTTTGGAAATTTAATGCTCCATTCATCAATTTTATATTGGAATTTGTAATAACTGGTACCTTATTAATGCTAGTGAAAGATCTGGTCATAACCCTTAAACCAGTCTTATTTAACTGAGTAGCTCTTTTGGCTGCAACCGGTAAACGACTACCAGCTGATTTAAAGTTTCTTGATAACATAATTGTAGTTTATAATAAATTTATGTTCTGTGATACGAACAAAAAAAATTTGTATAAAAGAAAAATAAAAGAAAACGAAAATTAAATTTGAACTTTGGTATATTTCTGGTTGCCCATCAACGAATAAAATTGTGTCGCGGCCAATAATGTCGTCATATTTTTATATTTCTCCCATCGTTTATTTGCTCCTCCGGGTCAATGTCAAAAAATGTCTCTCTCCCCTGGTGATATCAGCAATTTTATTGGTCACCCGGTCCTAAAATCCCCGGGGTTGAATTTTATTTATCCGAAGATAGCCAACGTGACAACAGGAAAGTTCGGATATTTACGACATGTTTTCAAGTGTCACTAGTTAACTACATAACCTGTACTAGTTAATTATCTTTATGATATACTTAGAAAAAAGCCATTAAAAAAATATTCTACACTAGATTAATATTATTAATCTAGTTGAATGGTTGAAAAAAAGAGCCCGACGCGGGACTCGAACCCGCAACCTTTTGATAACCTTTAAAATGATTTAAAAGTCAAACGCTCTAGCCGATTGAGCTAGCCAGGCATCCTTGATGTGTTTTTTGTGGGTGTGAAATATAATGGATTGTGTATATTTACTATTTGTCACAATTTTATTTTGCAGCTTTTCTTTTCTCCGTCCATATACAGTGTATAAAAAAAAAAGAGAGACTATTAGAGGTATGTCTTTTATTACATCCTTTCTCTATGAATTTCTTATCAAGAAAAGCTAACTTTTTCTAGAAACTAAGGAGTCTAGGACGTAGGTAATCATCCTACAGGGAAGTCAAGTGGTCAGGTGTTTACTGGTAGACTAAAAAACTTAAAGGTTAAATAAAAATCATAGATTGTTAGAGGTAAGCACAAGTTTTAGAGAAGTAAATTTGTTTACGGTTTCTTTCAACTTATCACAGGTATTATTAGCGCTAAATTATTCAAATTCTTGTATCTTAAAATTTGAGATACTTTAAACTACCAATAGATCCCGCTATATTAATTTTTAATTTTCATGACATTTTTTCAACCCCAATTTCAAATTTTAGCTTCATCCCCTATTTCCTAAAAACTTGCCTTGTGATCATTATTTTTTTAATAAAAGACAAAGAAATTTCTTTACAAATCATTGTATTGTTCACTTTTTAATTATCAATCAAAAAAAGAGCTTGCGATGCTAATCTCATTTCCTAATTGGGAATTGTGATTGAGATTGTTTTTGTTTTACTCAATTGGGTTGTTAGCAAGACAATCTTTATAACCGATTACATTGTCTTCCTTTCAATGAATCTGGCTATTATCTGGTTACGGTTCAGTTAATCATTTGAAAAAAAAAAAAAAAAAAAATCAAAAGCTGATCATTTTATTTCCTCTTAATCATATCAAATATGCTGACTTTCCATCCTTATGGGAAGCAAGATATAAGGATAGTAAGTGATTTATCAAGATTCGAATTTGAAAGTCCTACTCCGAAAACTAGATCAAGAAATCCTTCGCCCCCTTCAGGTGTGGAACATAAATTTGATGAGAAGTTGGATAGATTGGATAAGAAATTGGATAAATTGGATGAAGAGTTCTCCAAATTTGAACATCCCAATCGGCATGCCCTTGAACAGACCCCTCCTAAGAAGAGAAAGAATATGATTGATATAGCTGAATCCAATAAACACAACAATAATTATGATTATAATGATATATATCAGTATTATATGAAACCGTCATTGAATTCGTTAAATAACAATCTGACTAATGGTGAAACCGTTAGTACTCGTCATCCTGATGATAAACACAACTTTTTAGCATACCCATCATCAATTCCTGAAACATCACATCAAGTGCCTTATAATTCCGATGCACCATTATCCCTTCCTCAAATACCCAATGATACTGCCACAATGGTAGCATCTCATTCTTTTGATAATTATAAGAATAAAGAACTTCCGCCTGTCATGAATCCTGATCAATATATGGCCATGAAAAGAAGAGAAAATCCTAATTCGGTGTATGTTGATAAGGATGTTAATACACTTGCTTCAAAACAGCACAAAATGGAGAACCAATTGGTAAGAACAGTTATGAATAGACCTTTAATAGCATTCCCGGCACAAAATGTGTTTAAAAATGACGAATATTATCAAGGAAGAGATATGGTAATAACAGCCAATTTTTTAATTTACTTATTTGAATTTTTACTTGCCATGGTTATAATAACAATTTCAAGTATATTACTACAAACTGATGATACTGTTTCTAAAGGAATCTATAGATATTTCATTGCTGATTGCTCAATCTCTTTGATAATATCTTTATGCTTTATGACGACTTTAATTAACTTTGAACGAAGAAATGGAAGTTTTTATTGTACCCTTGCTTTTGTCATGTCTGTTGTTTCATTTATAATAACAGTAAGTTATATAATTCCTCATGAAGGATGTCCTAGTAACCAAATATGTGATTTAAGAAAGGCAAATAGTGGTTTGATTATAATATCAACATTTCTATGGTTGGGTGACTTAATTATGTTTTTGACAACACTTTATATTTCCAGACTTAACCTTCTTGGAGAATTGAATTTTGATTACAGTAAAACAGGTTTTGATGATAATAAGTCGGTTTCGGACTCTTCAGATGATAATGAATTGAAGGATCCTAGAAGTGGTGAACCATTAAGAGAATATTATTTAAATGAACACGGTGAAATGTTTGAAAAGTCCGATGCCATGGATTTAAGGGGCAAAAATAAGATTATTGTATACACCGTTTAATGATTCTGTATAGTAGGTTATGTGTAATATTAAAAATACTTTTTTTATTAGAGTAATAATTATCTTGATAAATTAGGCAGCGAAATCTGTTCGGTTTTGCAACATTTATTTGTAACATCCAAAGTGACAAAAAAAAAAAAAAAATAATTTGATAAAGGAATTAGTTGCTTTTATAAAATGATTTCTTTCTACTTTATACTTTTGTTTTCCTTGTGCTATGGATTTATTATTGATCCTGTTGCTAAAGATGAATTGGCAGATAAAATTAGTTCACAACAGTTAAAATCTATAAAGGATAATTTAGAATCAGAATTAATGTCACTAGTATTACCTGCAAACTCTAATACTGAAATCAAAAGTTATGATCAGGGACTTGACTCCAAGTTAATTATCTTACCTTCAACTTTATTAGAGAATACTATTCTTGACAAATTAGGCTTGGGGGCCTTGAATGATAATAGTTCTTTGTTCGACTTTAAAGATAAGAAAACAATCATCCCTAAAGAGATTAATAACTTATTTATTTTCAATACTACTGATCCTTTATCTATTCCTAGAACAGCACATCATAATTTTTCCAGATTTATTGAAAATAGTCTTCCATTTAGTTTGCCTCAATATATGAATTTGATTAATCATTATTTGGTTGTTCCTTATAAATTCATTGAAGAGCATATTGGTGATCCAAATAAAATTATCAATAATTCTTCCATATATTCTACAAGTATTTTATATTCTTCTTTTGAAAAATCACCAATATTTAAGTCAGCCTTGAATGAAAATAAACCCTTGATGGTATTTATGTTCACTAATGCAAAAAAAGATACCTTTCAAAAAATCAAGAATCCTATAATGAACATAAAAAATTATATGACTGGAGATTATAATATGAATATTATTTCTGCTTTCTTTGATGAATTTGCAAATAAATGGATTAAAATGGGTAATTATGAAAATTTGATCCATTCTATTTTTTGTACTACTAATACTAATGATATTAATGATAGTTATTGTTTAAAAATCAAAGATAAAAGAAATCTTCATTTGTTTCCTGCCTTCTTGAATAATAATCAAGTGTTGGAATCATTTGAAAATAAAACCAATACCTCTATTTCCAAAAGAAATGATCCAGATGTTGAATCACAAGCAATTAGACAACTCCATGATAAGTTATCTTTAGGAGCAGATAAGTTTAATGATGTCACCTATGAGTTTGCAACAGAACCAAAACAGACTATTGAAAAAGTTGATGAAAAGTTTGATAATAAAATTTATGATCTTCAAGATAAAATTGATGATAAAAAAGATAAGGTTGAAGATCAATTAGATCAATTAAAAGAAAAAATTGCCAGTGGTATAGATTCTATTAAATCTAAATTATCATTCCCAAAAGAAAAATCCCAAGCCAATGATGATTATGATGTCGGAGAATTTGATTTCACTGTAGATGATAATTTGATTTCTAAGAGATTCCTTGATTCAGATCATTATTTACCTTTTGAGGATGAAAATGGAATCATTTTACCATTGTCCTTAATTAGAGAGAATGAAGTTCGTGTTAAAAGTCCTCGAGGGAAACACTATTCTCAAGTTAAATTCAATGAAAATATAGAAAGCGGTCATTTAACCAAAAGATTTTCAATATTTAGTAAAGACAAGAAAAGTTGTGAAAAGATTACCTGGTTCAATGTCTTCCATCATAGTATATTTGGTAAACCAAGCTTTTGTCTTGATAATCCTTTATAGTTTTAATCATATATTTTTTCTTAATTTACTACAATACAAATACACTTACTTGAATAAAAACACTTTATTGACTTTTAGTAAGGGTAAGTACAAGGAATTTTATCTTGAAATTCCAAAAACTTTTTTTTTTTTAACAAAATTCTTTTGAAATTAACATTCATGAGGTTATATAAAGTTAACCCTATTGGCATTAGATGGTTGGCCATTATATCCTGTCCTCGTTGATTGATAAGGATTTTGGAAACTGGAATTACTATTATTGTAGCCAGTTCTATTGAAATTATTTAATGCAGCATTTGGGTTACCAACAATGGTAGACGTTGGTTGAGTTGGTTCTTGGTGATCATAATATGAGTCTCTATTATTTTCATCGCCTCTTGTATTGCTGTTGAAAGCATTTTGATGATTTTTGCTTTGATTAGCAAAACCTGAAGAGTCTTCATCATATACAGAGTCATCTTCATCATAAAAGTTTGGTTTACCATTTTCATGACCTTTCATGGCAGTAGCACCTAATGCCATTAATTCATAATCGTCGTCATCCTTTAATGGTTGATTATCATTCTTAGTATCGAATCTAGGGATGAAAGACACTCTATCATCCTTCATTGGTTGATATCTTGTATCAGGGTTCTTGTAAACTAAGGCAAGAACACAAGTAACAATGGTGAAGATTAATAAGAACAATGCAAAGACTGCATTAAGGATGAAATAAACAATACCCATTACCGAACCAACAATTTGTGGTTGGTTAAAGATATAGGAGAAGAACATGAAAAATAAAGCATTAATAGTATTGATTACTGAAATAGTAATGTTGAATGCGTTGGTTCTTTTATCCATAAATGGTCTGAGGAAACACAAGGCAACCATAAAGATCAATTCAATGGCAAAAACAATCACAGATTGAGCTTTACCATGATCTTGTAAAACAGCAACAAATAATGATTTGGCTAATACATAGGTTAAACTTGCTAAAACATAATAATAAAACCCAGCACTATATTGAACGTAAATGAAACCAAACTTATTTAAAAATACACCATCTCCATATAATAAATAAGCAGGATTTTTAAATTGTGATACTGATCTTCTACCTCTTAAAAAGACTCTAACGGCAGCTTGATAAAGTAAAGCAAATACAATTACAAATAAAAAGACAGCCACGACAACAGTACCAGCAGAATCTCTTTCAGTTAATTCCCAAAGACACATTACACCGATTTGAGGAGCAGCGAGTAATAATAACCGATATAAAGCTCCTTTGATAATACTTGACCATTGTTGTCTATATTCATTAAATTTTCCTTCATTCATAATATTGGATCTAATAGACAATTCAATAGCAGCTTTAAATAAAGTCAAACAAACAATCATGACAAAAGCAAAGAATAACAAGAATATAATAGTGGTCAAGAACAAACTAGTGATTTCAATACCAGCCAAGTATGAAACTCTTTGAATACCTCTTAAAACCAAAATCTTAGAAGCTAAATCATCAGCTTTTTCATTAGTAGAATACAAGTCAGGATCTAAATTATCAGTTTGACCAAAATCATCATTGGCAATTGAAAGGGAGAATCTTTTAAAAATAGTTAAATGATTAGCCAATTGAGTCTTAGCATAAGAATTAGATAAATATTCCATAGTTGATCTTTTAGCCTTTTGAACAGAAATGGATAAATAACTAGAACTTAAAACATCAGTTGAAACTCCACCAGTGGCTTGAACATACCAATTAGCAATATCTTGTATAAAATTCAATCTAATGATCCCTAAAGACCACATGAAATTTTGAGCCCAAGCAGCGGCAATTGGAGGAACTTTAGCAACGGCCATCATAGCAGTAATGGCCAAGGATTGGAAGTAAATAAACAATGACATAGAATTAGATGCAATATGAGCAGCCGTGTTGGAGTGACCAATAACAGATACAACACCAGAAGTAATAACCCCTAACCCAGAAATGGCAGCAATAGGCCATGAAGCATATTTGGTTTGAACGGTTTTACCATTAGATAAAACGGCTTCAACACAAGCTAAAGATTCATCAGTATCAGAATCCATCAATACAACTCTAACTCTTGCATCCAAATCAGGAATTGTATAAGCTATACTGGGGATTTGTTTAGTATATTCATCACTGACTTCAAAATCAGTATTAACTTCCAAATGACCCGTGGAAAAAGGACAAATGGTTTCATAATTCAAATCACAGAATGAAAAGTTTTGTTGAAGAGCACTAACCCCATAAGCAATAATTTCCACATAAGCCGTTACATTGGCATCAATATTTGATAAGGCAGTAACATCAATTAAAGCAGTACTGTTATCAGGAATATATTTAACATTAAAATGAGTCGCCGTAAATTGGGAATTATCCATACATGTTAATAATGATGTGGTTCTTATGAATCTTTCACCATTGACCACTTGAAAAAGCCATACTAGTATAGATATTAAAAAAAATGGATTCATTATGCTTTTTCAATAAATGTGATGTGATTAATAGAAAATGAAAATGAAAATGAAAATGAAAAAGTTCAAAAGGGGTAATCAGACCTCACTTTCAATTTAGACAAAAAAGACAAAAGTACTCTTTTACTGTTTGATCTCTTTGGACTTTTGAAAAGCTTACCTTTTTTAATTTATATCCAGAAATAAAGATAAAAAATTTAAAAATAAAAAAAAAAAAGAATAAAAGAACAAAAATCAAATTATTGAAGAATAAGTAAAAAAAAAAAAAAAAAAAAAAGTCCCTTTACTGTTAACCGATTTCTAAAAATCAGAATCATTAATTTTCTTGATGAACTTTTTCTTTTTTTTTGTGTAAGAAACGAATGCTCACTTTATAAGCTTCTAAATATATAAATATATATATAAACCGTAAATAAAGAAAACTTATAAAGTCATGAATAGTTTTCCAACCAATAATATCAATTTTTATTTAATTCTTCTTTTATATAAATAAAATGTCATTTTTGTCTTTCTCTACTCAAATCACTACATTATTTAATATCACTACCAATACCTTTTATGACCCCCATTGAAAGTCACCTGTCAAAACCACCTTTTTCCTATAGGTGCAAAAAAAAAAAAAAAAACCTCAAGCAACAGTTTATGAGGCGTAGAAAATAATGGTGTTTTGTCCTGCACATAAATGTACAGCCATTTGTATTGATTTTGGCCGCAATGGGGCTGTCATAGATCGAGGAGCGGATATTTGGAAGGAGCGAAGGAGCGAAAACCACTTCCAAAGAGGGCTGTACTGAGGCCTTGTGAATGAGGCCTTGTAGCTGTTACTGTTACTGTTACTGTTACTGCACAAACAAAACTTTTATTACTACTATCCATACAGTCTATATCAATAAGGAATCCCATTGGTTATCCGCTGGAATTCATCGTATCCTTTGGTATAGAAACTCTCCATAGCTTTCTTAACCAATCCTCTCATATGATGACATGCGTCTTTTTCAGATTTATTAGGAACAAATCTCGATCTTAACTTTTTAATCGTAGTATCTTTGAAACATGGTAATCCACTTTCTAACATGGGATTAACACATCTAACTATAGTTTCCATGTATGGTCTACAAGCCAAAAACCCTTTAACACATAACTCTTCAAACCATTGGAACGCTTGAGTATCACTACTACCTCCTAATACCATAACCATTTCATGAGTCAATTTGAAAGGTGCTACTTCAAACTTGACTCCTCCAGGAACAATATCAAAACAAAATCCAAAATCAATATGTAATACATGTCCTTGATCGTCATACATGATATTCCCATTGTGACGATCTTTGAATTGTAAAAGATATGAAATAACTGAGTAGGCGGCTAATGACTTGATTAAATTATTTCTGGCTTGTTGGAATTCTATAGAATTTTCGGGGCCAAATTTGGTGATGAAATATTCATATAATCCATTGACTGCTTCTCTTCCCAACATATCTCTTGATGTTGAATTTGGTAAAACATCAATTACACCACATCCTGGTGCTGTAGCTGTAACTCTGTATGGATAAACAAATAAATCCAACCCAGCGTTAGACCAAATATTTCTGAATACCGAGATCAATTGTAATGCCAAAACATCTTGTCTACAATCATCACCAACTTTGAAAATAGCTCCTTGCCACCTTTCAAGAGGCAAAAGGGTAGTATTTCCTTCGTCATCCACATCTTCCACCTCTTTCCGGATTTTAAATGTAGCCATGTATGGAGCTTTGGCATGACTTTGTAATGGTTTACCTGATTTTCTATTGATATCGATTACAACTCCATCAGGATTACTTGGTAAATAAACTCCTGGTTTAACCACAATCTTGGCCATTTCTTCATCAATCTTGGCTTTCTTTTCTGGTTTGGACCTTCTAATATATGGTTTTAATTTCCCAGAAATATCGGTTACTTCATTGAAAAATCCAAATTCTTTTTCATAAAATTTCAAATCTTTTTCATTAAATGATTTAAGCATTTTATTTTGAATTCGGTCCAAAACTGGTTTTAAACTATCTGGCTCAGTACCATCATCATCCTTATAACTATTAGCTAACATATTCCAAATAATTTGATGGGCAAATAATTGTGATACTTTGGCCGTTTCCACAATAAATCTTTCGACATATCCTTTAGCATCGAATCTTAATGATTGAACAATTTGAGGTACATAGAAAAATGTTAGATTAACATCATGATATTCTAATGATCTCATGGTATATTGTAACACATATGGATTATTACCAAAAGGGGGTAAAAATAATTGAATAGCATCAATTGGGGATAATGGTGACCAAAATAATAAGTGATGACTTGGGAAATTGGTACCAGCATTAATTCCAATTAAATATTGTACAGCACTTGGATAGAAAATTGCTGGTAATGGTGCATCAGTCAATAATTTTTGTAAAATTTCATCCAAATTCTTAACCTTATATCTTAAGGCCAAGTTAACTGCCAATATGGGATCAATGGCATAAGCTTTTATGATATGTTGACCATTAATTTGATTAGAAATATGTGATCCTCTAACATCAACTGGATTTAATGGATTTAACCACACTGTAATTCTTGAAATTTCATCATCAAGGAAAAACATCAAAATAATCTTTTTATTTTCTAATGATTCATGATTAAAGCTGCTAATCTGAGACATTAAGGTAGCAATATCTTTTAAAAGTCCTAAATCCGCTTTTGTTTTCAACATATTTGATCCAAAAGGATATTTGGCTAATTGTCTAAACCAGGTTAATGATGCATCTAATATCAATTCTGTTAAGTAAAATTCACTTCTGGTTCCTAATTTTGTATGATAACCTAAAACATCAAAGGCAAATTTAATTAATTCAAATCTTAAGTGTCTGGCATATGGATGTAAACTAGCTATACTTAAGTTTTTTAATCCCACTTCCACAAATCTGGTGAAAACTTTCAATAAATGATCACTTTGATTCATTGAAGATTCAAAACTGGAAGAAAATAATCTCATGAGTAATAAGTGTGGTTCAAAATGTCTGACGACAATTTGGGCTACTTTATTAATCCCTTTATAATCACTTGGAGAATATTCCATTTTAGCAAACTCGGTTGCTGCCAAATCATGAGCAGTTGAAAAGAGTCCTTGTCTCAATTCAATACTAATTTCCCATCTTTTAGCAATCTCTGACAATAAAAGAACTGACAAGTTTGGTCTGTCCTTCATAACAGCAAACCAAATACCAATTGCTGCATTTATAACTTTGATATCAAATACTTCAAATGGAATTTCGATCAAATACCTTACAATCTCAGCTGAGTTTTCTTCACAGATTAATGCTAACCCAGCTATGTCACTTAATAAATCAATAACTTCTTGGTATTGTAATCTGGTTTTCATGTCAGCCATCTGGTATCTCAAATCAATCACACTGGTTCTGATATCATTAAAGGCCTTATCAGTATCTTCTCTTGTGTGTAATGGGATTTTATCTAATAAATCAGAAATAAAGTTTGATCTCCATGTCAACTGAGAAATAAAACTGGGTAAAGTATCTAAATTCTTTGCTTGGTATCTAGAAATATTACTCAATTCTCTTTCATTTGGTAATATAGAACCAGCCATTTCCAAAGCGAATGAAACCCCAAATTGAACTTGATTTGCTTGATCATATTTATCCAAGTTCGACACATATGATTGAATCAAACTTTTAACGTCCAAGTTACATTTTACCAATATCAATTTTACCCAGTGCTTAGATTTTTCATTGAATCTCTTAAAAGTGTCATTCCTCCAACTATAACTATCAGAAAGTAACAACTGGATTCCAGTTCTCTTGGTTCTAAACGACCTTGTTGGCTCATACTGGTTTTCATCAATGTCAACAATACTGTCAAACAATAACGACAATAAATCAAACAAGCTAAACAATGATTTTTGGTGACATAAAGATGAAGGTATTTTGTTAATCAATAAATCACAGCATTGGATAGCTGCATCTTGTAAATCTTCTAATCTATGACAGCACAATTTCAACATTGTAGTCAATTGCTCAGCAATATTATCAGCGCTGAATTGTTTGTTGGCCCCTAAAGTAACAAAATGAATAAAATCTCTAACGACTTTAAATGAAATATGACCAATATATTTATCAACACCACTTGTTTTCATTGATGGATCAGAAAAATAATATAATATCTTAGAACAATCACCAGTTTTAACTCTAAATGTTTCCACTAAAGCTGTTGCTGATAAGAACATTAATTTTGGATATGATAAGGTCCTGTGAACCTCAAACATAGTGTTCAAAAATGACTTGTGATCTTTTACATTATGGTTTGAAGATCCTCTTCTTAACACGGTATTTAATTCTAATGAAGTTTCGGTTCTATCCCAAGAAAGATCAGAAGCCAATGGTGGAGTGTTATAGGCAATTCTTTCTAATTCAAAAGCATATTTCTTAGTATTTTTAGAATCAATAGTATACCCATGGACAACCAAATTGAACCAAATGTTTCTGAACAAGTTGATTGTCACCGTATCTTTAAGTGATATAGGAGATTGATCAGAATAAACATCAGGTAAAAGTTCAGCTAAAGGTCTCAAATTGAGACCAATTTGATCACCGATTTCACTGATTTCATTATGAGACCTATGATGTTCCAAAACTTGAACATCACCCTTAGCAATTATAGCCGCTAAAAGTTCTCTTAAATAGGCGATGAACAAAGGATGATTTACACCAATCTTACGAGACAATTCAAGTCTAGCCTCGGTCAAAGAGTATAGCAATTCCTGGTTATTTTCTTCAAAAGCATCTGAAGTTAATCTATTCAATAATTTATTCAAAATAGAAAACTCTCTTTCTGGTAAATGAGGTGCACATGATACCAATCCTCTTAATAATAATCCTCCAATAGGTGTGCCTAAGGAAGCCGTCTTTTGTGACAAAATCGTGACCGCTAAAGTATTTACACTATCATCATTACAAGCCTCTACTATATGGACAATTGCAGTAATGGCATTTTCCGAGACTTTAATATGATCATTTTCATCATAATCATGAGAAGACAACTTCGTGGTATCAGCATGTCCATTAGCTGCATATCCATTTGCTACTTTTCCAGTTGCTGCTATTCCATTAGCTGCTATTCCATTAGCTACAGAATTGACAGAAGTAGATCTGGATAATGAGCCACGGTCATTAGAACCAACTAAGTCTCTCAAAGAGGAATTGTCATGTCTACTCAAAATAGTGTTTCTTCTCATAGAACTCCTAGCTTGAAGTTGGTTACTATCATTGGTCACCAGTAATAAATTTGATAAAGCATAAAGTGTGGTAACATTAGCATCTTGTGATAAAACTTTACTGGCTAAACCAACACTTTTGGAAGCATCAAGACAATAATTTCCCTCTAATTTAGGATTAGCAATTAAAGAAGCAAAAGCTCTAGTTAAAGATGAGCCTACAACTTCATCTTTATAGACCAATAAAGAACCTAACTGGATCACAGTTGATCCTAAAGTAGGATCCATCATGACATCATAAATAGATAAGCAATTCTTCAAAAGCTTTTTACTGATGTCTAAACTAATATTGTCAGTAAACATACCACAACCAATAACTTGCAAATTGTATGCTTTAGCCGAATAACCTACCTTTAATCTCTTGATGGTAGAATAAACAATAAATGATTCTCCTCTATCCAAGAATTCCATTTTTTGGACTGCCAAATCAGTTAAATTCTTAATGAGAGTCATATGATACTCAGAGATATCTAATTCTTTGATAGTATTTGAATTCGTAGCGGGAGAAGAATCATCACTTTCATATTGTTTAGCAACCCGTGATAATAAGAATTGTAATAACAATTGACCATCATTATTGAGGATGCAATCGATGATGGAACACATTAATTTACTTAAACATTCAATAAAATAAACCGGAGAAAATTCAACGTAATTGTCTTTTTCTAATGAAAGAGGGAAATATCCATTGGGATCATGTTTTTGAAAAGTGTTTGAAAATACTTCAAGATCATTTAAAAATTCAAAGTTATCAATACAAGCATCTAAAACATTAAAGATCTTAAAAGACTTGGGGACTTGAATCAAAACCCGAGGATTTTTAATTAACCCCTGTAAGTAACCTAATAAAGTAAAATAATTGGAAGTATCTAAAGATTTGTTTTTGAAGAAAACTGAGTTGAAATCTTGAAATAAATCCATAACTTGACTAAATAAGACTTTATCGAATTTGAATGCCAAATTGGTGGCTGCTATAGTAAGCTTTTCGGCCAAAATATACCAAGGACTAGGATAAGAATACTTCTTGTATACAACTGAAGAGAATTTTTGATTTGGTAATTCCAATAAATAAGTTTTAAGTTTCCTTAACAATAATTCTCCTTGTTGAAAATATTTCATGTCAGCCTCAGTACTTTCACATAATGCAATTAACACTTCATATTCTTTGAGACTAATTGAAATACTGGAGAGATCATCAGTCTTCTTATCGGTTTGTTGTAATAGCTTACTAAAACTATCAATCTCTTTATCATGTACATTAGGAATATGATTCTCCACTGAAAGCTTAGCTAATCTCTTCAAGGCATCATTTCTAATGAACCCTTCAGAAATCCCATAATAATCCATTCCAGTATAGTTTATCCAAATTAATTGTCAGGTTCTTTAATCCTTTACAATTGATAAATCTTAACCAGAAGAAGGTGTATCTTTATTCGAATAAGAACAGTGGGGAGACCTATTTTTTGTTGTCGAGTCGCAGTTCATATTCATGTGCATAACATATTTTTCAATGTCTCATGCACAAGAAACTAAAAGAGATGTCGCTTATTCTACATTATTACTTTAGTTCTCTATCTTTGTTCTCTATTACTATGAACCATTTTACAGAATTAATGTTGTATTAAAGAATCTAATATACAGACATGATACATGTTAAAAGTTAAAAGATGCAACCAAAAACCTATTCCAGAAGTACTGAGAAACATGGTTTTTTTTTCTATTTCAAGTCTTTTTTTCTTTATTCTTTGGTTTTTGGTTTTTTTTTTTTTTTTTATTTATTTATCTTTCTATTTTCCTTCTTTTTAAGAACATTTCTCCATTATTGAATTAATAACAGGGAATAAACTAGGAATAGGTTTCAATTAATGTGTCTCTTAAGTTACCTGAAATAGCATCAGGTTGAGCATCTTGTAATCTGAATATAGATTCAACAACAGATAATTCTGGAGCAGTGGTATCTAAACCAGCTACAGCTAACCAGTCATTAACTACCATACCGGCACCTACAACCGAGGAACCTCTATTGACAGTACCAGCAACTAATGGGACTTGTAATAAGGAAGACAATTCTTCTTGATCTTGAATAGAAGTTTGAGGATGAACTAAACCACCTTGGTTTGATAAACAACAGTAAGAACCAACTAAGACATTACCGGCAATAGTTTGACGGAACACTTCAACACCCAAAACATCAGCAATTAATTCTTCGGTTTCTCTTTCAATATCAGGATGAACTAAAGCAACATAATCATTACAACAAATAACATTACCTAAAGCTGATAACCGTTCTTCAACTCTCTGTATCTTGACACTATCAGGCAAACTATTTCTTAAATGCATTAATTCTTGGTCGGTGGTTTGAGTTGGCACTAATAATCCTCTTCTATTACCAGCACACATTCTTCCAATGATTCTGGATCCAGCTATGGTGGTATGAATAGTAGGAATGGAATCACCTAATTCAGCTTCAAATGCTGAATAAAAGTTTTCTGATCCTCCAACTGCTACAAGTGCATAGGAATTAGTTAACTTGGAAAATACTCCTACTTCATTGGAGTTTTCAAACTGAGTTCTACTAGCCATATTTGTTTCTTTATTTGATTAATAATAGTAATTTATTTTAATTCCATCAAAAAATTTTTCTTTTCCTTTTACTCAGACTGCGGTCGTGTGGTGATTAGAATTATGTGAAGACCTTCTCTCGCACCGCTATTACTGTGAGATGACATGGAAAATCTACAGGGTTATAGTAGTGATAGTGATTGTGAAAGCGTTGAAGAAGAAAATCAAATAGACCAACAAAGTCCAAAGATTGAGGAAGAGAATCTGCATTGGGATACGATAAAAGGATTGACGGTTTATCTGCAAAATTACGCCGAAAAACAAGCAAATATGGAAGGGGTATTTATCGCTCTACCGTGGATGCCATCGTATAATACATTCAAGATGGTTCAAGGAATATCAAGAAACGTATTAACCAAGATACGAAGAGATAATACGGCTTTTTATAATCAGTGTGAGTGGAGAATTATTGCCGATCCTTCTTTACGAGTGGGGACGAGTAATTCTTTCATCAATGATAATTATCATATAACCATTCTGAAGAATTTCCATGCTCCGAAACTAAAAGCTCAAAGGTTTGTCTCTGGGATCAAAAACGGTATAAATGACATGCATATTGATCCTAAGCTAATTAAAATTGATCAACAAGAAGTAGCCAAAAATAATACCTTGAATCGACTTTTATTTAGAAATGAATCCTCCACCCCCAATAACCAATCATCTCAAGACCCACCACCCCCTAAATGTCTACTGCTACAATTTTCCCCACATCTTAAGTTGCTACGAAACAATACCAATAATAACATATTCATCACGGCTCCCATAGTTATGACTCCAGAAACCAAGACGTTCTTCCAATCACTTTATCAAATAGTCAAAGACAATTGGGAATTACTGGGTCTTAAATGGAACCATGGTTTTCCAAACCATACTTACCATGTTTCCTTAATAGCCGCCACCACTGCCACACCTATTAGTAAACGAGAAATGGACTTTCTCAACCACTGGTTGCAACAAAACCCAATGCCCCAACTTCAGCTGACTCCTGTCAATATAAATTCCCTAGCTTCAGTTGCTATCTCCAATAGCCAACTCTCGGAAATGATTTCTTTGCCTGTAAATACAAACAAGGTTTGAATATTTATTAATAGCCATTAAATACTATTTTTCACTTATATAATGATCACATTAACCCTCGCGAGCCGAAAAAAAAAAATCTTAGCATTATTCTCCTAACTCTTTTTGCCCGGTTTTATAGGTTTTAACGAACATAATGGCAAAGCTGTATCAAAAGAACACAGAAAAGCAATTGATTGATGTCGTGAACAGCAGAGGTAATGAAAACAAATGTGGTGAATGTGATGGTGGATATCCTACGTGGGCGTCATGGAATTTAGGGTTATTCTTGTGTGGAAGATGTGCTTCAGTCCATAGAAGAATATTACCACCAGAAGTATCCAAAGTAAAGTCATTAACATTAGACAATTGGAATCCAGATCAAATTGATAGATTG
The DNA here is from genome assembly GCA_030573955.1 of Yamadazyma triangularis. NCBI lineage: Eukaryota > Fungi > Ascomycota > Pichiomycetes > Serinales > Debaryomycetaceae > Yamadazyma > Yamadazyma triangularis. Next base: position 23,966 of record JAJMEC010000061.1, on the reverse strand, counting down.
AGAAAGATTGGTAATAAAAAGGCCAAGAAGAAATGGAATCCTAAACGTCATCCTTTCCCCTTTGATGACGACGATGTTGCTGAAATTGAGCAATTTATAAGAGATAAATATATTGTTGGGAAATTCAGAGATGATGTTGTTGATCCTGATGATTATGATAAATCGAGTAGATATTCTGATGATTTTGATACTGGTAGACTGAGACTGAATTCAGGTATACTGAGATCAAGACTGAGACTGAACTCAGTTAGAACTGGAGTTCCTCGTTTGAGTCATAGACGTTTGACTCAATTTGAATCCACTCAATTTCCTGGGCAAGTGGGTAAACTTATAGGACTTGGTTTTACCGATAAAGATTTGGTAAGAGAAGCTTTAATTTTAAGTAATGGGGATATAGACTTTGCTCTAGACATTTTAAATGAAGATTCAAAGATTAATCCTAATCAAACTGAAATTGCCCCTTCATTACCAAGAAGACCTGCTGCTTCTTCTGCTACTTCTGTTACTAATACTGGAAGTACATCTTATCTGGCTAATAATCCCATGGCCTCAATGTTACAGAAACCTGAACCCAATACTGGTAGTTCAAATGATTGGTGGTCGGGCTCTTCTAATGTGTCGGCTAATGTCACTGGGCAGGTTCCTCAAGTTCAGCAACCTCAACAGCCTCAACAGCCTCAGATTTACCAATACACGGATCCTGTAACTGGACAAATATCCTATGTGGATTCCAACGGTCAACAATATTTAGACCCAAACAATCCTCAACATCAACAGATGATGCAACAGCAAATGAATCCCCAGTTGGTTGCTCAACAAACCAACAGGAACCAAATTTTATCCTTGTATAATAATCCTGATAGCTTTTCCACCAATGTTGCTGCACCGGTAGACCCACAGCAGCAACAGCAGCAACAACAACAACAACAACAACAACAACAACAACAACAACAATCAAACCAGCCTCCCCAACAGGCATTTCCACAACAACCTACAGGTATGGGTTTTCAACAACAGCAACAGCAACAACCAATGGGTTTCCAACAACCTCAGCCAACTGGAATGGGTTTCCAACAGCCTCAACAAACAGGCATGGGTTTCCAACAGCCTCAACAAACAGGCATGGGTTTCCAACAACCACAAGCTACTGGATTTGGCTTCCAACAACAACAACCCATGGGTTTCCAACAGCAGCCTAATGGTTTCCAACAAGGTGGAGGTTTTGGACAATCACCTTTTCAACAGCAACAACAAGGATATTGGCAATAGATAGTAGAGTAAAAAGTTTTTTATTTCTTGTAACAAAATATATACTATTAAATATTATAAAATTAAATATGATAACTTTAAATATGAAAACTCTAAATATTATAAAATTAATAGAATATTAAATTTGACTAAAAAAAAATATAAAAAATAAAATGCCTTCAGTCAGATTCGAACTAACGATCTCCTCATTACTAGTGAGGTGCCTTATCCAACTTGGCCATGAAGGCTTTAACTATGAGGGAAGACCGCGCCCAGGTACTACAGCGACACGACCCACTTATTGGACTTTTTTTTTCAAAGGGCTTTCTCTTAACTATGAGAGAACCGGTCGAGACCCCTATACGTACACGACCCTCGCTAACTATGTGAAAAATGAAGGTCCTGGGACCATTGAGGACCGGTCCCAGACCCTACAGGGACACGACTTTCGCTACACGATCCACTCATTGGAGTTTTCTTTTCAAAGGGCATTTTCTCTTAACTATGAGAAAATGCTACGAAGGTGATATGAGGGTGATGTAGCCCTTATTGTTGTTGGCGTTTGGGTTCTGGTTTCCCCCAAGTGAAGTAATATACTCTAAAAAGGCGTAGAAAAAGAAAAAGCAGAATAAAACAGATAGTAGAATACTTTTGCTAGAAGCCTTTAATACTTCACTGGTTGAAGAAGTAGAGGCTGCAAAAACTGGATTTGAGGAGTAGGCGTCAAAAAAGAAGATTTTGTTATAAAACCATTATGGTACGGGATAGAAGAATATCGTAATTGACACAAGAAATTATTTAGAAATTTAAACGATTAAATGTATTTTTTTTTTTTTTTTTGGTTTTTTTTAATATACAGCAAGATATGTAGAAATTATGAATATTGCAACACTCTTTGATTTGAAAAAAAAAAAAATAAAAATCAAATAAAAATCAAATAAAAATAAAAAAAATAAAAAAAAAATAGAAAAAAATAATAATAAAAAAGAGAAATATATAAAACACACAACAACATCGATTACACCACAAATACCCACAATTTAGCCACCAACATAGTTCATCTACCTTCTTTCCTTATCATAAAATGCAAAAAACCTTCCCTTATTAGAAAGTTACACAAAAATAATTTTGTTCTAGATGGTTCTCAGTTTTTCTAGTAAGTGCTAGAAATGAGGAAGACTGAGAACATTTTGAAAGTGATTAAGTATAAATAGCCATTAACTTTTAACAAGTAAATTTTTTTTTTTTTAATCAAGAGAAAAAAAGTTAACACAATGGATGAATCACAATTTACAGATAATGCATTGAAAATTATTACTAATGCTACAGAATTAGCAAAAGGTAATTCCCATTCTCAATTGGTTCCATTGCACTTTTTAGCAGCAATGGTTCCAACTGATGATGAAAATTCAGTTCCATATTTAAAGACATTAATTCAAAAGGCCAGATTTGAATGGCCAAGTTTTGAAAAATGTGTCAATAAACACTTGGTAAGATTACCAAGTCAAACACCTCCACCTGATGAAGTTAGACCTAGTTATAGTACGGGTCAAGTGTTACAAAATGCTACAAAGATAAAAGCACAACAAAAGGATAACTATATTGCTCAAGATCATATATTATTAGCATTATTGGATGATAATTCCATCAAGGATGTATTTAAAGAAGTTGGTATCAAAACCGATGCTATTAAGACCCAAATCATTGAACTTAGAGGTAACCAAAGAATTGATTCAAGACAAGCTGATTCTTCTTCAACATATGAATTTTTGAATAAATACTGTGAAGATTTAACTGAAAAAGCCAGAGAAGGTAGAATTGATCCTGTTATTGGCAGAGAAGAAGAAATCAGAAGAGTTATTCGGGTCTTAGCTAGAAGAACTAAATCCAATTCAGTATTAATTGGTGAAGCTGGTGTTGGTAAAACTTCCATTGTTGAAGGGGTTGCCCAAAGAATTATTGATGGTGATGTTCCTAATGTTTTGGCTAACTCCAGATTATTTGCATTAGACTTAGGTGCCTTAACTGCAGGTGCCAAGTATAAAGGTGAATTTGAAGAAAGAATTAAAGGTGTTTTAGGTGAAATTGAAAAGTCTAATGAAATGATCATTTTATTCATTGATGAAATTCATATGTTAATGGGTGATGGTAAGCTGGATGCTGCCAATTTATTAAAACCCATGTTAGCTAGAGGAACATTACATTGTATTGGTGCTACAACGTTCTCAGAATATCGGAAATTCGTTTCAAAAGATGGTGCATTCGAAAGAAGATTTCAAAAAATTGATGTTCCTGCTTCAACTGTTAATGAAACTGTGGCTATTTTAAGAGGGTTACAACCTAGATATGAAATCCATCATGGAGTTCGTATTTTAGATAGTGCATTGGTAACTTCTGCTCAATTGGCTTCTAGGTATTTGACATATAGAAGCTTACCAGATTCAGCAGTTGATCTTATTGATGAAACCGCAGCTGCTGTTGCTGTAGCCAGAGATTCCAAACCTGAAGAATTAGATAATTTGGAAAGAGAATTACATTTAGTTGAAGTTGAAATTAATGCTTTAGAAAGAGATGTTGAAGCCGATGAAGCATCAAAAGATCGTTTGGAATTAGCTAAAAAGAAACAGGCTGAATTAGAGGAAAAATTGGCACCATTAAGAGAAAGATTCCAACAAGAACGTGCAGGACATGAACAATTAATTAGTGCCAAACGGAAATTGGATGAATTAGAAATCAAAGCTCAAGATGCTGAAAGAAGACATGATACAGCTACTGCAGCCGATTTAAGATACTTTGCTATTCCTGATATTGAAAAACACATTAGGGAATTAGAAATCCAAGTCCAAGAAGAAGAACAAAATGCTGGACCTGAAGCCTTATTAAGAAATGTTGTTGGTACGGAACAAGTAGCAGAAACTGCAGCAAGATTAACAGGTATTCCTGTTACAAAATTAACCCAAGCTGAAAATTCCAAATTGATAAACATGGAAAAAGTATTAAGTTCAGAAGTTGTTGGACAAACTGATGCAGTTAAAGCAGTATCTAATGCAATTAGATTACAACGTTCAGGATTGGCTAACCCCAGCCAACCAGCTTCTTTCATGTTTTTGGGATTATCAGGATCCGGTAAGACTGAGTTGGCTAAGAAATTAGCCGGATTCTTATTTGCAGACGAGAAGGCCATGATTAGAATTGATTGTTCAGAATTAGGTGATAAATGGTCAGCATCTAAGTTATTAGGTGCTGCTCCTGGATACGTTGGATATGAAGAAGGTGGTACATTGACTGAACCATTATTGCGTCGTCCTTACACCGTGGTTTTATTTGATGAAGTAGAAAAAGCTGCACCTGAAGTATTGACAGTGTTGTTACAAATGTTAGATGATGGAAGAATAACATCATCACAAGGAAAATTGGTCAATTGTTCTAATGCCATTGTTATCATGACATCCAACTTGGGAGCTGAATATATCAATGCTGCCAAAGGATCTAAGATCGATGACACCACGAAAGAAATGGTAATGACATCGGTTAGATCCCACTTTAGGCCCGAATTTTTGAACCGGATTTCAAGTACTGTTATATTTAACAGATTATCTAAGAAAGCTATTTCCAAGATCGTTAGAATTAGATTGAAAGAAATCCAACAAAGATTCGCAGCCAACGGAAAGACCTTGAACTTAGAAGTCGATGATAGGGCCTTAGAGTATTTGTGCAACAATGGTTATTCTGATGACTTAGGAGCTAGACCATTGAACAGATTAATCCAACAGGAATTGTTGAATCGTCTTGCCGTGTTCTTATTAAAGGGACAAATTAAAGATAAAGAAACAGCTAGAGTAACTTTAGGCCAAAAAGGATTAGAAGTTATCCCTAACCATGTCATTGAAGATGTGGAAATGGCTGATGTTGAAGTGGAAAACTGGCAAGATAGTGAAGAAGAAGATGACGAAGTTGTTAATGAGCCTTTAGATTAAACTAATTGCATAACTCGATCATATAATTGAATGATAAATAATTATAATTAATACCTTGTTTATAGTAATAATTAATACATATAATAATAAACAGAATAGGAAATAAACCCAGAGAAAATGATAGAGCAAACAATATATATATATATATATATATATATGCTGATCTCACAATACCCTCACAATACGCTATATATTTCCCAAACTCTCAATCTTTACACCATACTTAGCTTTAATCCTAATTCAAACTATTCCTCTTATTGGCGCGCATGTGGAACCATTCTAAGTGCTTTTCATATGCACAGTATATGGAGGGGCGGAAAAAAATCATGCTATTTGATAAAAATAAAAGTATATAAAGCGGGATTAAACCTGGAAGTTTTTTTTTTTTTTTTTTTTGTAAACAAAACTCAATTATGACTGACATTCCCGAAATAGTACAACCTCATCATGTTGATACATATATGTTTTTAGCGGATGCCATAATCCCAGAGGTGGATCCAGAGACACTTAAAGATCATATTTCCCCAGATTTTCCAATGGATAGATTGGAGGAGTACGCCAAACTTACCCCATCTAAAATTCCCCTGTTTAGAGATAGTGTAATGCAACTTATTAACAGAACCGGAAGTGGTCCTGCTAAACTATTTACTGTAGTGATGACGGTTTTAGAATCCAGAGTAGCTGCACCTACTTTGACAGGATCACTCACTTTAATAAGAGATATGTCAGTTGAACAAAGACAAAAAGTCATTAGTTCTTGGAGAGATTCATCACTTCCTGTAATGAGAAAATTATACAGAAGTATGTTTACTTTGGTGGTTAATATATATTCCAAGGAAGCTGGTGAACTTCATTATAAAGCTCTTGGTCATCCAGGTAGAGATTTACGGGAGAAAATATATGATGGTCAGAAACTTGATGAATTTGTTTATAATATGATGGACCATCCTGCAGATGGAACTGAATTATATTTACCCAACATTGATGCTTTGATCATCGGTTCTGGTGCTGGTGCCGGAGTCGCTGCTCATACATTATCTCGAGAAGGTCATAAATGTTTAGTCCTTGAAAAGGGGAAATATTATAAACCATCTGAGTATGTCTTTGATGATGCTGAAGGATTTAAAGCCTTGTATGAAAATGGTGGAGGAATGTCAACTTTAAATGCTGAAGTTTTCATTTTAGCTGGTTCCACTTTTGGTGGTGGTACCACTGTTAATTGGTCAGCCTGTCTTAAAACCCCTTTCAAGGTTCGTAAAGAATGGTATGATGATTATGGTCTCGAATGGGTAGCCAAAGAAGAATATGATAAATGTCTTGATTATGTTTGGGAACAGATGGGCGCCTCGAAGGAACACGTTAACCATTCATTTTCGAACGATCTTATGTTAAAAGGAAGTGAAAAATTAGGTTATCCCCACAAATCAATCGAACAAAACAATGGTGGTCATCCAAACCATGACTGTGGATTTTGTCATCTTGGATGTAAGTATGGTATTAAGCAAGGAAGTCATGCATGTTGGTTAAAAGATGCATCTGACCATGGATGTCAATTTATGGATCAGGTTAGAGTTGACCTGATTATTCATAAAAATGGTAAAGCTGTTGGTGTCAGATGTGTTGATTCTGTTACTGGAGCCAACTTTAAAATTACTGGACCAAAGACATTTGTGGTTTCTTGTGGTTCATTACATACTCCACTTCTTTTACAAAATTCTAAATTTAAGAATAAACATATTGGATCTAACTTGAAATTACATCCAATTAATGGTGTCATAGGTACTTTTGGTAGAGAGGTAAACACCGAACCATATCATAGATCCATCATGACATCAGTGTGTAATGAAGTGGAAGATTTAGATGGTAAAGCTCATGGTCCAAAGATTGAAACCCTTTTGCACGTTCCAAGTTTTGAGGCTGTTTACTTACCTTGGGTTGATGCTGGTGTCTTCAGACAAGATTTGTTAAAATTCAATAATACTGCTGCCTTTTTGACTTTGGCAAGAGATACTTCTTCCGGAAAAGTTTATGCTGATCCAAAAATCCCTGGTAAACCAAATGTTGACTATAGTATTAATAAATTTGATTTGAATGGCTTATTAAAGGGGGTTTTAATTGGGGCTGATATCATGTACGTTCAAGGGGCTAAAGAAATCTTGGTTTCCCAAGCTTTCTGTCCAAGATTTTCATCTAATAAGCCTCAACATGAAAGATCTATAACCGATAAAGACTATGTTGAATGGCGTAAGGAAGTTGAGAAGATCGGTGCCTATAAGTATGGTTACACTAGTGGTAGTGCTCATCAAATGAGTTCTTGTAGAATGGCTAGTAAACCAAAGAATGGTGCTTTAGATCTCAAAGGAAGATTATATGAATGTAAAAATATCTATGTTGCTGATGCTAGTGCTATGCCAACAGCTAGTGGTGCTAATCCAATGATTAGTACTATGACTTTTGCTAGACATATATCTTTAGATATTTGTAAGGATCTTAAACCACAACCAAGACTTTAGGTATATATTTACATTTGATAGTATTTGTATAAATAACAAGAGAAATAATAAATACTATAGTCGTTTATATTTTTTTTTTTTTTACATTTATAATTCAATCTCTATTGATACAAAACACTATTACAACTTAAGTAGTAAATCAAATTATTAGGTGTTGGATCTTCATTATCTTGAAAGTGTCCGGCAAATCCAATGGGACCTTTGTCACATTCTGAACAAATCAATAGCCTTTCAATACTAAAACTCTTGTCATCAACTTTAAAATCTTTAATTTCATTCATTGGTCTGGAAACACCAATATTATCAAAATCCCACATGTCATTAACCTTAAAGAAATCAATATCAGATGATTCGACGTTCACCATTGAAGGTGCATTAGGAACTTTGTGTATAGAAGTTCTTAAGGCCCCTGTGTAAGGAATTATTTTAGTAGAACAAGAAGGAAATGGACATTTTACAGACTTACAATCATCGTTGATTTCACTGAAGTTCATTGTTAGAAAGTATACTTCCACTCGCGAATATTAAGAAATATCGTTATTGCTGCAAAGAGATAAATGATGTAAATTGAACATAAATTTAATAAAACTGGATAACATTTTTCTACAATTTACTGGTATTGATATTTTCCATGGAAATTCTTGATAATAATGGGTAAAGTTTAGCTGCACCAGCAGCATTTGCTGATGAAGCAGTACCTTTTGAGATTCTCATGGCAATACCCTGGGATATAACACACAATCTAAATAATCCAAAAACGAAACCAACAGTCCATTTATCTAACGCGTTGTTAGAAGAATCTTCCGGGTTCCATTTCCAGCCTAGCTTTTGATTATATAATTTCAATTGATCCTCAATTAAAGCAAGTGATTTGGGATTTTCTCTACCTATGGTAATTTCCTGGCTTGAAAAAAACATTGTATTCAATTGTTTAGGTAATTGAAATGGTTGTAATAAATTTGCCAAATCAAATAAGGGATGACCAAAAGTACATAATTCCCAATCTAAAACAGCTACAACTTTATTCAAATTTTTATCAAATATCAAATTATCAATTTTAAAGTCTCCATGTATTAAGGTTTGTTTAATGGGATCTTTTGGTGCATTTTTCAAAATATAATTTGAAATATCATTGAAATGAGGAATTGCCTCCACCAGTTTGGTTTGCATGTTTGAAACATTAGATAATGTTTTGGTTTGTCTTTCAAAATACGATAATGACAGATTACTGGGTTTTTTGAATTGTGGGAAGTGTTTTTCTGGTAAAAGTTCAATTAGTTTTATCGAATCAAGAGAATGAATGCTAGTTAGCGTATCCATAATTGAACTCCATAATTCATTTTGTTGATTTGAAGGAATTCCAACCATTTCTGGATTTTTTATAGCTTTACCATCAATAAATTCCATTACATAGAATACATAACCAATTATTGATTCATCTTCACATAACAAATAGGTATCTGGTATAGGTACTTTTCGGTTAGTTGTTTGGTTTAACTTGTTAATACCGTTTAGTATAAAAAATTCTCGTTCAATTGCATGAGCAGACTTGGAAACCAATTTATTATTTGGAGAAGGCTTTCTTCTAAGAACTGAAAGTTTATTATTCCCATCTATGATTAAATAAGTAGGATTTGATTGTCCAAATGTGAATTGTTTTATAGTAATAGGTAATTTCCATTGAGGAGTATTGATTCCTAAAGTTACTGCTTCATTATCAATCTTATTACTCAAAAACTTAACTAAGCCATCAGTATTAAATTGTCCTCTAATATTTGACACAACTTTTTCGATATCTTTATTCATCACTGTGTTTCTCTGTCCGGTTAAATCTGGGGATGAAATTCAAATACCCCATATTTCGCACAATCATATTCATTTACTAGAGTCTCCACTTGTTAGAGGTTATGATTTCCTATGATAATTCCTGATGGAACTAAAGTTTCTATTTGTACTTGTTATTATTAAAATACATTTCATGACACATTAAATATTTAAAGAATAGTAATTATATATACCTCGTTCACAAAATTCCTCGGGCCAAGGACTTTCATTATTTTCATAGTTATTCAAATACTCTTTAGTTTTACAATAATTTAAATTTTTGAACCCGATAGAACAATTAATTTTTCTTCCAACGTATTTCAAGAAGATAGGCTTTGAAGATTTTTGAACAATTTTTTCACCAGTATTGGTATCATAATAAGTGACATTCAAATTAATAAGCTTACCATATTGAAGAATTTGACTATATTCTAATTGACCAGGAAATAATTTATAAACCCAAGATCTTCTTCCATCATTATCATGGAATCTCCAGATAATATCATTTACTTTTATAAATTGACCTTGATTAATGGTCAAATTTTTTAAAAGTTTATTATCACATTCAATGGAAATCAAATTTGGGAATTGAATTAAACTGATAATATTTAATCTAGTTAATTTGCAACCAGTTAAATCTATGTTAAGTATACTATTATTATTATTCAAGAAATCATAAACATCATCAAAATCAACCCCTGAATGATTTATTGATAATGTTTTCAAATTAGGAAACTTTACATTAATTAAATTTAAAAGTCTAGCATTCATCGATAATCCTCCTAAATTCAAATATTCTAAATTATCAGCATTCAAATGATTTAATGTGAAATATAAATAATTTTCACTCAAAGGACTGATGACATTAGAATCCACTGACAAGTTTAACCATCTTAATTGATGATTACTTACAGCAGGATGATTAAGTAAGAAATTAATCAAATCTCTAGTAGTAATCTTGGAGCATTTTCCTAACGATAAATGAGTCAAATTGCAAGATTGAGGTAAAAAGTGTAATAATATACTAGATGTTATGGGAGTATGAGTCAAATCTAACCGTCTTAAATTAATTAAATTTGGTAAAACCTTTTCAAAGACATCAGCTGATAAGTTTGAACAATCATGGAATGAGATTTTAAATAGTTTTTTCAAAGGATTTTCAATCCATAAACTATTAAATGCCAGACGAAATTGTTCTGAAGAAGCACCACAAAAATCTAAACCTTGTAAATTATGTAGATTATTAAATAAAAAGTGTAAAACCCGTCCATCCAAATCATCTTGAATATTTTCACTAGCCAAAAATTCAATTAAATTAGGAGTCAAGGTTAAACATTTTAAAATTGTATCGGAAGTAACCATCTGAATTTCTTGATTCATTTTACCTGTTCTTCCTAATCCAATTGACGTGAAGGTTTGGAAATCAATGAATTGAACAAATTTACCTAAATTATTATTAAACTTCAAATTATTTAAAAACTTCTCAAATGATTGAGGTCTATTGAAAATAGCATATTTATATAAAAATTTTAATGAAATCAAATGGAAATAATTGGATATCATGGATATTTTTTTAAAATTTTCTAATATTTTATTTATGGAATCAAAGTCAGTATCAAAGTAAACAAATTCAATTATTCTCATCAACACTTCTATAGGTAAATCAAAAATTGAAGATACTTTTCTTTCAATCTCTGATGGATGTCCAAGAGAATCTTTGGACTCGGCAGAAGCGGCAGCAGCTGCCGCCTGGTCTCTTTCTATAGATTTTGATATCATTTGATTATAAGAATCAATGGAAGTTATTGGTGATAATAACGCTGGAGAATCCCCTATAGAATTAGACGTCTGAGGTGACATAACGTCATCTTCAAGGGACCTAAACATATCATCCCTTTCATCATCTTTTGAGCTAGTTACAGATGCTATGGACTTGTAGAATTTCTTAATCATACAGACTAGAAAGAACTAATAATAATAATAATAGTAATAGTAATAGTAATAATAAAAACAAAACTCCCAAGATTTTATATTGATTGCAGCCGACTCACTTTACCACACTTTCTATAGTAATTTTGGAACACTTTGCTTTAGCTCTATAAATACTTAGTCAAGCCTTGACTAATCAATACAAAACAATGATTTTTAAAAATTATTAATTAATTTATGATTGATAATAAGAAAAAATTGTAAAGATGATGAGTTCCCTTATTTAAAGATGATCTTTGCGGTCAAATACCAAAAAGAAAAAAAGTCACACAAAACTAAAAAAATGCCTACCATCCCGAATCTCGGAGCGTTTTTGCAATCAAAATTACTACAAAACTGCCGCATAAGTTACCAAGAGACTACTATTTAGAGAAGTGGGGAGGTGAAAAAAGTGAATAAAAAAAAAAAAAAAAACACTTCAAGGGGAAACTTCAATTTACAGAGGATACGATGATTTCTAATTTTAAAAATTGAATTGTAGATTATCTCGAACACTGAAAGTTAAACTTTTGAGACCCCATGGTCTCTAACGATCCAACATATTTTTACTCTTTATTCATTGGCCAAACCAATTTAAACAGTATTGGCTATAGATATGAAAAAGTTCAGTAAACGAGAATATTGTTTTTTTTTTTTTTTTTTATTTTATTTTTTATTTTTTTTTGTTCTCTTTATTTTTCTTTATTTTTCATCTTACCGTTCGGCGGTGGAGTAGGCCGGTTTGACAGATTGCCATGAGCCCACGCAACAACTATTGATGCCGGGGCCGATGGAAAACATCACAAAAGCGCACAAAGTTTAATATAAGGTTGCGCAGGGTTTAGTATAAATAGTGAAGTCATTGTCACTTTCTCCACAACAATGAGTTCACATAATATGAGTTCATCAAATATTAGTGATGATGATAGTAGTGTGCATGAATTTGAAAGATTGGAATCTTCATTACCGGAAACAATTAAGCGATCAGGGAGTTCTTTAATAGATCTTTTGCAAGTGGATGAAGGAATGTCCTCACCTCGGTATCAAGGGCTTAGAAACTATGGTCGTAGTAATAAACAACAAAATTTGATATCAAAGTTATCTAGGAGTGAAAATGGTAGAGAGTCTTCTCCAATTCCTTTACCTAAGCCAAAATATAATGATGATATCCATAAACCCGCCATGAATGTTAAACAATCATCCACTGGGGTATTATGGGTAACTGAAAGGGCTAATGAATATGGGTTTGGTAAAAGTGACGAATCTGACAAGGAATGGGCTAATTTAGGTCAAGGGGCTCCTGAGCATGGTGACACTATTCCTAATTCGTTTAAAAGACCTACTTCAATGCAAATTCCCGATAGTTCCAAAGAATATGCTCCTACTGCTGGTATAAAACCATTAAGAGAGAAAATTGCTAATTATTATAATGAAACCTATAGAACAGACAAATCTTCCAAGTATTCTTGGAAAAACGTGTGTGTTGTTCCTGGTGGTAGAGCTGGTTTAACCAGAATTGCTTCCATTATTAAAGATTGTTATTTATCTTTCTTTTTACCCGATTATACCGCCTATGCCGAAATGTTATCATTATTTAAAAACTTTAGTCCTATTCCTGTTCCATTGTATGAAGAGGATAATTATCAAATGAAATTAAAGTTAATTCAAAATGAGATCAATAGAGGTGTAAGTGCCTTTTTGACTTCAAATCCTAGAAACCCTACTGGTAATTATATCCCCAGAGATGAATTGTATCAATTACATAAAATGTGCCGGGAAAAATGTCTTTTGATTATGGATGAATTTTACTCCTATTATCTCTATGACGATGGCTGTACCGGTTCGTCAATTAGTTCCGCTGAATATGTAAAGGATGTTAATAAAGATCCTGTATTGATTATTAACGGATTAACCAAAGGTTTTAGATTACCAGGTTGGAGAGTTTGTTGGATTGTGGGCCCTGAAGAGTATATCAATGCTTTGAGTTCTGCTGGTTCTTATTTAGACGGTGGTACTAATAATCCTTTCCAGCATATGGCTATTAATTTCTTAGACCCTGGTTTTGTTAGAAATGAAATGAAGGCTTTACAGATTCATTTCAAGATGAAAAGAGATTATGTTGTAGGAAGGTTAAACAAAATGGGATTTGGATTAAATGACAAGAATATGCCTCATGCTACTTTCTATCTTTGGTTAAATTTATCTCATTTACCAAGTAAACTTTCCAATTGTTTAGGGTTTTTTCATGAATGCTTACATGAAAAAGTTATTGTGGTTCCAGGATTCTTCTTTTTAATTAATCCTCAAAACTTATCTAACTTAGAAGATGTTATCTGGTATAACTTTGTTAGAATTAGTTTTGGACCTGAACTTATTCAATTAGAAAAAGGTATGGATGGAATAGAAAGAATATTAAACAGGTTTGGTTGTTTGCCTTATAAGTTAGAGAAATGATCTTTATATAGTTATTTATTTTACAATATGTATTCACATTCTAGTCTGCAAAAAAAAAAAAAATAAAATAAAATAAAATAAAATAAAATAAAAAAAGCATGTGGTTTAGAGTGCGATAAAGCAAGTAATCTAACGTTTTTTGAGTTTAACATCAATAATGTTCAGACAAGCATTGAAGGACTTTGTGAAATCAAGTGAACTGTTCCGAACAATTTATCAAAAAGGGAAAGCAGAAGGTCATATTTATGTTTTAGATTCTTCATTTAACCCTCCTCATGATGGACATTTCCATTTAGTAACATCAGCGTTTAAGACCTTCAAACCAGGTCATATAGTGTTGCTTTTATCAATTAACAATGCTGACAAACCACCAACACCGGCATCTTTCGAGCAAAGGCTTGATATGATGCAAAGATTTGGTGAAAATTTGGCAAGCTATTCCATATGCATTAGTAAAATGTCTAAATTCGTAGATAAATCTATCAATATTGATAATCAATTTATAGGATCAAAGTACTATTTGTTAGGATTTGATACCTTAATTAGACTATTAAATCCCAAGTACTATTCTGAACCAATAGAGATAGCATTGAATGATTTTATGACATCAAATAAGTTTGTTTGTTTAGTAAGAGATGATGAATTTGAAATATCACAACAGGTAAAATATTTGTCTGATCTAAAAGAGGGAAAACTAGGATTACCTGATTGGAGTGATAGTATTTATCTTCTTCCGAATAATCTTAGTTTTGTAAGTTCTTCTGGTATTAGGAAATGTGTTCAGGCTTCTAAGTCTGTAGAGAATATTCCCCATTCGGTCAAACAATATATTTATGAAAATAATCTATATAAAGATTGAATAAATGATTTAGCATATACAATTGAAAATAATTGAAGATTTAATTTTTGACCTGAATTGTGGTAAATAGATGAAGAATTACCACTTGAATATTGTGCTTGATCAATTTTGTTCCAAGGTTCACATTGAAGTTTACCTCCTCTTAATGATAAAAATAGTTGATTTTTCAATTTAGTACATTCATAATTAGATTTCAACTTTACACTTCCTTTAATTAATTTAATGTTAGATAATTCGATAGAATCAAAATGTCCAACGATTTCCAACCCACCATCAATGACTTGTAACTGGTCGAAGTTTAAGTTATTATAATTAGTATTATTGATTATCATTAATCCCCCATTGACTTCTTTTAATTGATTCATGTCAACTGATTTTACTTGATTGTTTATAATGGAGAATGTTTCCCCAATTTGTTCTACTTCTGGTATTGATAATTCTTCAAACTTATTACTTACTAAATGAAAGGATCCTCCAATTTTTTTTAAATTTTCCATATTTAAAGTACCTGCGTTACTTATACTAACATTATAAGCATCTTCCAAATGCAGTAAATCAATAATTAAATTTTCACCATTAGATCCAATATGTAAATTACCTTTGATTGATTCAACATCAGCACTTATAAATTCCAAAAACCGATTGTTATTAATATCAAGATCATTTAATTCTGTGGTCTTAAAGCCAGAAAATCCAGTTAATGATGTATCACTAATAATAATATTGTTTAAATTTTCAATTTCATTGGAAAACCTAACATTTGATAATAATGGTATAACTCTCCATTCTAAATCTGTCACAAACTTTAAACTGGGGAATGAAATTAATGATAATGAAGTTAACTCTTTCATCTTAAAAGACCCTCCAATCTTGGCTAGATTGGATGATTCAATTCTGACTAGTTTACCACCTTGAATGATTAAATCTCCGCTAATCTCTTGTAAATTATTGAATTGAATAAATGGATCTTGAAAATTGGTCAACACTAATTTATTAACGCTCTCACAATGGCTATATTTTTGAAACTGATCATTTGATTCGATGGAATCTTGAATATCACAATATGTAAGATTATCACCTCTACATAAATGAATAATTAATAGGATTAAGAAAAGGTACATTTTTGTGGTAATGAGTTTATTTGTTATCGAGAGTTTGCAACCATTTTTATCGAGACACAAAATTACACAAAATATGGATTTTAAAATCCTGAAAGAAATTTACTAGTAACAATATTTGTGAGTTAAAGTTTACAAATGGGAATTCTTTCCTTATATTCCCGATTTATTAGGATTTAAGAGAAATATAATTGGTGTTTAAATATATGTTAAAAATATATACATATTTCGCAATTTCTATCAAATGAATTCATCAATAATTATTATCATAGTGATTAAATGAAGAATAAGAGATTAAAACAAAAAAAAAAAAAAAAAAAAAAAAAAAAAAAAAAAAAA